>OVAO01000553.1:0-10106 GCA_900406285.1 Biscutella auriculata | reverse complement strand
ATTTATACAACATATGTCTCTAAACTTCTATTTGCAGGTAAAGCTTACCTCTTTGAGATTTCATATTTATAGTACATATGTCTCTATACATTTTCCTTCTTTACTATGTTAAGGTTAATCCTCTTTATACATTTATCGTTTTGACGATCCTCTTTAATCATCTTTATTTGTAGGTAAAGTTTTGATCTGTCTAATGCTGTAATCTGTATTCCCTCTTCGATTTGGAGGTAAAGCTTTAATTTGTCCCTATACATATTTTGAATTGACTATCCTCTCTTAAATCATCTTTATTCATTGCGCTATGCTTATTTTTTTCGATTCAAAATGTTATGTGGTTAACGTTTTCAATTCAACTTGTTCTTTAGCTTGAATAACTTGTTTTAATGTTTTAAATCTAGGGCAAGATAATTATGTATCATGGTTAATTTTTTCAATTCAAACTGTTATGTGGTTAATGTATTATTTGTATCTAATTGTTCTCAAATTTGTATAAGGTTACATTCTCACAATTCACCACACAATTCTTTCATCCAGGAAAAGATGAGTAACTATTCATTTGCTTTAAGTGGAGCCTCACAATCACGTCAAAGATGACGTTTTGTCAGAATTCCATGTCGTTGTTGGTGTGGCCAAAAGTTTGTAACAAAAAAACCTCCAAGACAGAACATAATCCTTATCGTCGTTACTTTAGGTGTATATACGCTGCAACAAAAAAGGTACTCATATAAACTCAATATATTGCTATTTCTACGGTAATATGTGTGTTGTATCATACTATAATTATTCTCTAATATGTTGCTTTCATTTCTATTGTATATCGCTAATTAGATTGCAAATGATGATCACCTTTTCAAGTGGATTGACGAGGGTATATTAGAAGAGATTGAGTCAATCAATGTACAATCTGAAGAAGCACAAAGACTCATAATTTAAGATATCGAGCAAATCAAGTATGCGTTTGAGGCTAAGTTGGTTGAAGTGAGGCTGGAAGGTAACAAACAAATGAAAATTCCAATATTTACTCTTGTTATTGGCTTTACCATGTTGTACTATATCCTCAAAGTATTTAAGTAATGTAATCCGGAATTCCATGTCATTGTAGATGTCATCTGCCCTTTTATTATCTTAACATGTCTTCTATTTCTATTTATATTTCGTATGCTCCCAAATTTAAATTTATATCATATGTTTCTTACAAACTTCAATGTACTAAGTTTATGTTCACGATCTTATGGTTGTGTCTTTAAGGTCCCACACGATCACTTGGTGTTTTTCAAGTCACTTTTTTATGGTTGTGACCTTCAGCTCCCACACGAACACTTTGTCAATTTATCTCTTCATTCATTCAGTATCTTAAAAACTATGCTTAATTTTGTATCTTTTTTATCTCTATTTACTAAAGGAAACATATATCAATACTTCTAATCTTGTGTCAACAATTACCAAAAACTGTTTTCTATTCAAAAAGGACCATGAAATAAATTACCAAATTTCGGACAGTTTTCCCCTTAAACTCTAAAGAAAACAATTTAAATTTCAATTTAAAAATCAACAAATATAAGAAAAAATAATATCCATAATTAAATGGACAAAACCATATATACTCCCTTCCCCCCACCCCCACGACCCAACCCCTCTATTCGAAAACTTCCATAATCAACTTCTTCATCAGATTACTCATTCCTCCTTTTATCCTTCATCACCAAATCGACTTTGAAATTGCCGGTTTCTTAAGATCTTAAAAAGCTCCAGGAAACCCCATCAATGAACTTTTTTGCTTTACACTCTCCATTTCTCATTTCATGCATTTCATATTTATCAATTCTGCCATTCATTTTCGTGGGTTTTACAAATATAATATTTTGCATATGTTGTTTCATGGTAACTATTTAGCGTTCAGTTTAAGCAAAATTGATTCACTCGTTTAGAATTTCACAGATTCACTCATTCATGACTTCCCTGTTAGATTTATCATTTGCGCTAAATGCATTTCCCCAATTTTTTTATTTCACTCGTTTAGGGTTTCCCAGATTTCCATTCCCAAATTTAATTTTCGCATTTTACTTATAATCATGGATTTACATTCGTTGTCTCATGGTATATATCTCATGTTTGGTATACTCATGGATTTGCATTCGTCTATATTAAAATTGTCTTGTAAATGCTTATTCATGTGTAGACCCGACCAAAGACGATACCCGAAGCGACCCCCAACTCCCACAAAGGCTATTTGCAACAGAAAATATCCCAAAGCTCGCTTGAATGTCTACTCTAGGCCTGACATATTATCATTTGTGCAATCTCAACTCAAGGGAGCCCGATGTGGGACATACTAATAAGTTCGAAATTTGGGGCCCTCTACAATATACCAAACTCTTCATGTATGATTTCATACCAGCTCTTATACTGTCTTTTTAGCCGTTAACTCCTTACAATGCAAAAGTACCAGCTATGGACCGTCTTCGCTGGCCACACTATTCGTTTTGCTTTGGTTGAGTTTGTCGAGCTTACTGTGTTGCATTGTGGCGATTTCCCAAAGTACCACGATCAAACAAAATCCAAACATCTTCCAAGGCAAAGGTTCAACTTGGGATATATACCTAGGGGCATACCCTACAGCAACACTAGCCGATGTCTCTGCTTTACTTGCTAATAGTCTGGATGTGCCTGGCTGGAAGAGGCTTAGACTAGCACTTATTATCATTATTGATGGTGTCTTAATATTTAATCGCCAAATTCACAAACAAAGAAGCTTTCTTAAATTTTCCCTAGGGCAAGAATCATTTCTCGAGACCATCGCTACAATGATACCAATTAACAAGTCATCCGTTAGATACCCTGATCCTTTCACTGGTTTTCGCCTACATCAAAAACCATTCATCCTAAAAGGCTTCCCCCTAGTTCTACAACTACTCGCTTTTAAGTGCATACCAAAACTGCTAGAAAAAGTTCCTCTTGGATCCAACCTCCAAAAGCTTTATGAGCTCCCTTTTGTTAGGCTAGGGAAGCACATTGTCTTGATTAGGTAAGATGTATTGGATGCCGAACACGACGAAATGGTAACTGTATTTTCTAATCGAGTCCTCATACCTTGATATCATGTTCTATTTTTTATGACCACTCTTTAGTGTTCATTGAATTCCTTACCTTCTTTGCTAATATAGCCCTCATAAATACTTCTTGCTTCACAATACCTTGATATTATGTTCTCTATTTTATGGTCGTTCGATATTATGTTCTTTGTTTTATGTTCATTGTTCAATGTTCATATATGCTTATGGTTGCCTATGGTCTTATATACGATATCATGTTTTCTGTGTTATGGTCATTATTCAGTATTCAGTGTTATGTGTAATACTAAATTGGTTCATTTTGGATTCCTAATAACGTTCAATTAATATTACCTAATGCTAAATACTTTTCATTTCTACAGTTATCAGTACAACTAATGCTACAACTTAATGATGGGTTCCAAGATGGTTGGGCTCAATGGTATGACGAAGCTACAAACAAAATCGTCACCTACCTTGAGAAACAAATATCTAATAGCCATTGTTTCCCCAACACAAACTGGCCAGGTGGTGATAATTCTCTCCCCTTATATACACCTTTAGATTAACCTTTAGGTTGGCAAGACGACACTGAAAAGGGGACTAGTAAACTTCCAACCAAGTGCGGCTGCAAAGAGCTTTGATTAATCTGAGGAGGTTTCGAGAATTCGCAGGCTTGTCAAAAACGTGTGACGAACTACAAAACAAAAAAATAAGAATAAGACGAGGAGACATGCAGTAAAAGGTAGATAAGCGCTTCCTAAAGAAACTACCAAAGTTTGAAGTATTCCACTACGATCTATACGCCTTCGACGGATCGAGCTCAGAGGCACTATTTTGACGTATGGAGAAGTAGTTGTGGTGCTGGCCCTCGATTTTGTTTGTTAACCCCGAGATCACCTTGTAACGAAGCTTGGGTTTCACATAAAAATACCCCGAATGTGAGTGAAAACGCTGAAGGAGGTCAACTTTTCAAGAACCTAAGGATGAACATTGACTTGCGGTTCAACAGCAAGAGCCAGGAATCTAACAATCTAATGCACGTCGAAGGACATAACTTGAGAGAGGGCAATCTTCTTGCAAGAGAAGTACGAAATAAACAACTCTGGAAAAGGAAAGCACAACCCACTACTCATGAACAAAGATTCGTAGAGATAAACGAACCCGAGAGGAGAATCCTACGACCTCTCGTTTTCTGAAGGAAGCTTGATCTCTATGTCTGGAGACATATGGCAATAATATGCATCTGAGCCATGGATGCCTCATACGGGATGATTATATCAGAGTCATAACGAAGCAATGAGAAGATCCCTCAGCATATGAACCGTCTAGATTCAAGGTAGACTCGTCCCCAAATATCCCCTTGGGTGAATCTTCCAGCGGAGAATCATCTTCATCATGTTGCTCTAGAATCACCGCATTGACACCCCCATCTTCAAAAGTGTGACAATATCAAGGGCGACTCACTCACCCCTCTCGACCTCGTTTAACGGCGAAACAACTTGAACAACGCTCTGGTCCGCCATTCGAGAGCAAGAGAAGGAAGAACTAGAAAAGGAAAAAACCTAGAAAATCTCCTAAAAGTAGAGGAAGAAGCGAAGCAAGAGGGAAAAAGCTGCAAAAAGAGAATACGGTTAAAAGAAGAAGTACATGCTTAAAATTGAGGAGGCGAGCGAAAAGATAGATGTATCCAACCCGTATTTAAGAGGACTGACAACATAAAAAAGGAATCGAGATACGCAAAAGATACGACGCTCGAGAAAAACGGTCGAAGCCAAAGAGACGCTGAATCAAATCGAGGTCAAGTCCAAAGTCCCAAGAAGAAATTCCTTTTTAAAGCCCGTAGAATAAAACCTTAGCGAGAGGCCCACTCTAGCGGACTTAAAAGGGGACTTATTGTTGACGGGTTGCGCACCTTCTCAGGGATTGACCCAAGATCCGATTCGGTCCTCCAAGCAATTGCCTCAAGAATCTATAAGACAATGAGCCTAAAGCAAGAAGAAGTCCATTTGCAGATGATGAGTCATCGTAAGTCGGTTCGAAAAGCAGAAGTCTAAACCGGACATTGTTTCCTATAAATATGGAACAATGTCCAGCATTTAGAGGGGGAGAAAAACACGGGAGAGCTTGTTGGAGTTAGAGAGAGAGAGTAGAGAGATTTTATAGTGTTACTTAAGAGGCTCGCATCCGACCTCACTTGTATTCCATCTCGCGATTGGAGCTCAACTAAACGTTGATAAGATAGCTCACAGCTCACTGCACGATCGATGATATAAAATATCAAGCAACTCGGCTTTCCTTTGTGGGAACTCTATGTCTTCTTTACTTTACACGCATTTACTTTCATGCACTTACTTTCAGCACCTTGCTAACATCCCCACATTCAATACTTTAGCACTGACAACTACCATTGCTTTACGCTTTATGTAATCTAAAACTTCACTATTTACGTTTTGAAACCCTAACATTTAAATATTTACTTTAAACAATATAACTTATGTTTATTGTTTATGTTAACCCATTTTCCGTTTATGTTGAATCTGTTTTAATACTTAGAAATTTTCTATTTTCTTTATACTAACTCCAAATCCAACGGTATATAAACTAGATTCGTGTACGGTGGCACAGACGGAATAACCGCGTTCAAGTAATTGCAACACTACCATGAACCGATGAAACCAGACGCGCGGGTAACAAGAGTAACCATTTTTTTGTATGATTTTACTATATAGCTTCGGTAGTACTGTTTCTTGCTATGAACAAATTATATATATACAGACACTGAAGAATTTGATAATGAGAAAACTGATAATAGGTAACGAGAAGCTGCTGGTCACGTGAAGAATTTGGAATCGAAATTGGTTGTCTGTTTGGTGAGAAATTGTATATACCATTCAATACTAGTGTCATGCCCGATTTAAAAATATATATTTCCGATCATTGAGACAATAATCGAGAAAAAACAATATATAATTGTTTCTTTTTAATTTTTTGTGTAATCCAACTCTACCACTTGGCATATAAGAAAATATTGTCGATCTAATATTGGAACCATCTAATACAGTCTTTTTTTATTAACTGTAACAGTGAAAATATTGTAAAAGTTGTGAAAAGAACAAAAATAAAAAATAAAGAATAGAATACGTGGATAGCTTAGAATCCACGTGGGAAACTATAGTCAGAACATAATAATAGAGACAAGTAGGCTTCTTTCTACTTTCGCACATCCACAAGTCAGCTTCGGTTTCACTCTGCAAACCAAAACCAAAAGAGAAAGAGACTTGAACTAGTCCACAGAGAAAGCATTAAAACCTTCTCCACTCTTCATTACCTTTTCCAACTAGTTGTAACAGTTTTAGTTCTCGATCCATTTAGAAAATAATTTGGTTTTTGATTCCCTCCCTCGTTTTGAACGATCTCTTTTTTTGTCCTGATTCGTTTTGAAAACCGAAGAATTTTAATCAGATGGAGATGATTTTGATGGAGAAAGATGCTTCCGATTGGATATATAGAGGCGAAGGAGGTGCCAATCTCGTTCTTGCATACGCAGGATCATCTCCTCTTTTTGTTAGTTCTTCATTCCTTTAATCAATCTTGATGAAATTTTGATTTTTGATTGTCGCTTCTTTTTTACTTCTCTTTCCTGTTAAATGGTGTATGTTCAGATTCTCTACTTTAGATATGTAAAATGCATAAGATTCTGTTTTAGTGGCTCTGTACAGGATTGATATCTTTTATCATGTACATAGTTTGCTAGGTAAGTTAAGCTTATGGTGATTGTATATATTCCTCACAAGAATAGAGACTATCTACAGTACAATCGATTGTCTTACTTTTGATTATGATTGTCATTTTTGCTGAAACAATTTCAATGAAACTTTCGTTAGATGGGGAAAGTGATACGTATACAGAAGGCTCGGAGGAATGATAAAGCAAAAAAGAGTGTGAATGGATTTACTTCTGTATTAACAAACGATGAGCAACTTCTGTGGAGGGAAAACAAAGAGCTCATTTCATCTCCAAACAAAGAAGTTCTTGAACAAAGATATGTTAAGCATGTTATTATTCCACTCTTGGGTTCTAAACATGTAGATGCAGGAGTAAGTAACTAGTATCCATATGTGCTTTGGTTTGGATTCCAAATGTTGTTCTTGGTAAGCTGAGTATTTTGGCTGGGATTTTTCTTGCAGGTGAGAGTTTCTGTCTCCAATGAGTTTCTTGAATCTGTTGATAAGAAAGTAACTAAACAGCGTCCACCATGGCGTGTTAGTGCAGCTAATGTTGATACCAGTCATGATTCTGCTCTTATTTTGAATGATCATTCACTATTCTCTCAAGGTGATCATTATCATGAGAAACCGAATATCTTCAGAGAATCTTACTTGTGTTGAGCTTATCAATGATCTTAATTTAGTCTTTAACTATCTTGTGTTTCCTCCTCGAATTTTCTTGTGTCAGGGATTCCTAGTGGTGGTGACTGCATCAGTGTTGAAATAAAGGTATTCTTCTTTAATAAACACTCTCATTACATTCCTTGTATTTCTCATTCTTGACCTAAACTCGCTGTCCTTAATTCCACGAAGTAGCCCAAATGTGGATTTCTTCCAATCTCAAGGTTCATAAGTGAAGAAAACAAGCTCAAAAGAAGCGTAAGCCGTTTCAAAATGCATCAAAACTTAAAGTTGGAAGATAACGAGGTTAAACTAATGGAACTTTCTTTCATGTCATATAAGCATTAAGACCTTTTTGGTCTGTCCTAATAAGTATGTCACTATCATGCAGATATCTGAAGTGAGTGAATATGATCCTCTTGATCTGTTCTCTGGATCCAAAGAAAGAGTTTCAAAAGCTATAAAAGCCTTATATTCAACTCCTCAGAACAATTTCCGCGTATTCTTGAATGGTTCTCTCATACTAGGGGGTTCAGGTGAAAGCACCGGAAGAACAAGCCCCAGTATTGAACAGGCTTTTGAGAATGCTCTCAAAGGCTTCATTCAATCAAAAGACGGTCACAGGACAAATTGCTTTCAACAATTAGTATCAGATTCAGTATATAACTCCGGAGTGCTTGATAAGCTTCTTGAAATCCAGAAGCTAGATAGATTAGACATTGAAGGAGCAATTCATTGTTATTACGATATAATGCGACAGCTTTGTCCTATATGTAAAGAAGGTGGGCCATTGGACGAATACTCGTCTTTACATGGTTTACCTTTAGATGAAAGCTTGAAGATCGTGAAAGATTATTTGATAGCTGCAACTGCAAAAGACTGTAGTCTTATGATCAGTTTTCAGTCAAGGAAGTTCTTGGATTCAACACCTTGTTGTGATGATATCTATCTAAAATCGACCAATCAAACGTTTGGTTACAAGGTATGATCTCTAAGATCCTTAGTTTAAATCTCTACAAGTCAAATTTGTTCAAAACTCAAAACCAAAACCACGAAAATGTAGGTACACTTCATTGATCTAAGCTTGAAACCACTAAAGAGAATGGAAGCATATTACAAACTGGATAAGAAGATAGTTAGCATATACACACAGAAGCAGAAGCTTGAAAACGGTGAAGAACAAGTCGGCGATCAGAAACTTTACGTTAGCTAAGTCATTGGTCGACTCAACACCATTACGTGTGTTTTCTTGTTGTTGGAAATATAACATAAAAAACAAAATTTATAATTTTTTGTACTGTATTTTTTTTTGAGGGTTTTCACTGCAATAATGTATATGTTCACTGTGACTAAATTTAATCTCTAATTTCGATATTATACGTGTCTTTTATAAAAATTGCCAAAAAATGTGTCTTTTATAATATAAACTAGATTTAGATTCAGACCATGTCCGGATTTTATTTTTATCATTGAAATTTTTAATAACATTTAATTAATTAAATATATTTATTAGATTTTTATTGTTTAAATATTAACTTTTATAAAATAATTTAATTGACATTTTGAAAANTAGAGATAATTATATTGTTTTAGACATTAAAAATTTATTTAAACAAACAACATTTAAAATATTTTCTATTAAATACTATTTAGCAATAGGTTTAAGATATTAAAATTTTAAAATAAAAAAAATTAGAAAAATTATGGACTTGACACATCACATAAATCACTTCTCTTTTATTATATAAGAGAATTTAAATCGAATCTTGTAAAAAATATATAAATATCTTTTATAATTATTTAAACAAAAAATATTTTCTCAATTAAAATTAAAATTTTAATAAAAAACGAAATTATAAAAAAAAGAAATATTTATTAAGAGTTTATAAAGAAATATTTAATAAGAATATATTGCTTGGAAACACGAATAAGAATATTCAATTAAAAAAGAATTAAGTATAAATATGTTTGACAATAGATTTAAGATATTAAATTTTTAAAATAAAAAATTTAGAAAATTGTAGACTTGACACATCACCTAAATCACTTCTCTTTTAATAAATAAGAGGATTTAAATCCAATCTTGTAAAAAATATATAATTATCCTTTATAATTATCTTTTATAATTATTTAAACAAAAAAAGATTTTCTCAATTAAAAATTAAAATTTTAATAAAAAACGACGTTATAAAAAAGAAATAATTATTAAGAATTTATACAGAAATATTTATTAAGAATATATTGTTTGGCAACACGAATAAAAATATTCAACTAAAAAGGAATTAAATATAAATATGTTTGAAAATAGATTTAAGATATTAAAATTTTAAAATAAAAATATTAGAAAAATTGTGGACTTGACACATCACCTAAATCACTTGTCTTTTAATATATAAGAGGATTTAAATCGACTCTTGTAAAAAATATATAAATATCTTTAATAATTATCTTTTATAATTATTTCTCAATTAAAAATTAAAATTTTAATAAAAACGAAATTATAAAAAAGAAATAATTATTAAGAATTTATAAAGAAATATTTAACAAGAATATATTATTTGACAACACGAATAAGAATATTCCGTTAAAAATGATTAAGTATAAATATATTTGGCAATAGATTTAAGATATTAAAATTTTAAAATAAAAAAATTAGAAAAATTGT
>OVAO01000552.1:3324-20357 GCA_900406285.1 Biscutella auriculata | reverse complement strand
AACTTGCCAAAAATGGCAAAGAAGAGGGGTTTAAATAGTGAACCAAAAGGGCAAAACAGGCAGGGGTAGATCAGTAATTTGGCGAATCTTAGAGCCAATATCGGCCAAGGAGAGGCCGATATTGAGGTGTACCGGTCAATATTGCATTGAACCGGTCGATAGAGAGGTGAACCGGTTGATATGGAGATGTACCGGTTGAAGTTGCGCCGTACCGGCCGGGTGGTGGCTGATGCTCATGCCCTCTGGCCGATTATGGGTGTATCGGCCATGACCTGGCCGATACTGCTTCACTCTTGGCCGATATTGCTCTCCGTTGACCTCCAGAGTTGACTCGTTCAAGCCTGGGTCAGTCCTTACGATACCTGAATGATGCACGGTCCTCCTAAACACCTGGAAATGCAATATCTATACAAATGCAATCCTAAAGGACTCTAAAATGACCGAAAACATACAAAACCGAAGAAAATGCCGGACTAAAATATCTATTAAAACCGAGTATATCAGTGCACCACTCGTACGAACGAACGTGAGGAAAGTTCCTCCAACCAAATCAGTTCCAAAGTTGACGCCTTTTGGTTACGATCTCTTTGAGGGTAAAAGAGGAAGATCGATCGTGAGAGGTTGATGAAAATGCTAGATCTGCCCGGGGGTGGACAAGGGTGGTCACCGGGTAGGTACGGTACGACCTCGACGTGCCGTACAAGACGATCTTGAGGATTTCCTCGCACAGATGGTCTCTGTTGGACGTGAAACTTCTTGGGGGTAGATCTTGGGATAAATGACGGGAATGGATCGTGACAGAATCGGCGCATGACGGCGGAGGATGGAGAACGATGGTGAGGGTGGTAACTTGGGCGACAGGTAACGATGGAAATGGAATTGGGATAGAAATGAAGGGAAAGAACGAAAAGGACCATCAAGGGGATGAAGAACCTTGGATAAACCTTAGAGATCTAAGATATTACGCACTTAGATTGCAAGAGATATGACACACTCAAGCATGAGCTAACAAGAGAAGTTTCTCGGTTTTTGATTTCAAAATGCTAGCTAAAGGATAAGTTTCTTACAAAGAGAGTTTAAATAGTTTAGGAAAGGAAGGAAGCCCTAAACACAATGGGCAAAACGCAAAAGATAGGGATAAAACGACCAGGCATCTCATGAGAGAGTAACAGTCATATCGGCTAAGTGTGGAAACGACTCTCATGGCGCCTTGGAGAGTTGGTTCATGTGCAATGGGCCTCATTAAAAACCTTGGTGGGAAATCCATTGGGACTAAACCCACCTAACGTAAAAGAGTACCTTGAACTATCTCTTTATACGGTTTAGTCTCTTGAAGACATAAGGAGATAAATATGGTGATCCGGCTCCTTCTCCTTCAAGATGTAACAAGTCTCCTCCAAGTCCTCCCATGTATGCATAACGGCTCCAACAAGCCTATTTGCGTGTGCTCTCGTAATGGGACCAGTTGGTGCTTGGAGGGATGGCTCTTCTTCAAGCAACGTTTGCTCTTGTCTTCCCACGCGTGTATCATCCCCTCCCTCTTCAAAAGGATTTGTCCTCAAATCCGAGGGGCCTATACCAAAAGTAATCAAGTCAGCAACGTTGAAGGTACAGCTCACACTATACTTGCCTTGGAGATCCAATTGATAAGCATTCTCGTTGATCTTTCGTGTGACTTGAAAGGGTCCATCTATTCTCGGCTTGAGTTTGAAATCTCTTTCCTCTGGGAATCTATCTTTCCTCAAATGGATCCAAACCCAATCTCCTTCATTCAAGACTTGTGCCTTGCGCCCTTTGTTGGCGTGCTTAGTATAGTATTCGGTCTTAGCCTCAATGTTGGCCTTAGCTTATTCATGCATCAACTTGAATTGCTTGGGCTTCTTAGTACCACCTATACTTATACTTTCACTCAAAGGAAGAGGTATTGGGGGTAAGAGGCACATATCCATACACAAGCTCAAATGGACTGAATTTAGTAGTAGAATGCTTTGCTAAGTTATATGCGAATTCGGCATGAGGTAAGCATTCTTCCCATATTTTCAAATTCTTTTTGATTAAGGCTCTAAGGAGCATGACCATGGTTCGGTTACCAACTTCAGTTTGTCCATCCGTTTGAGGATGACATGTAGTGGAAAACAACAGTTTGGTACCAAGTTTACTCCGTAAGGTTCTCCAAAAATGACTCAAGAACTTAGTATCATTATCCGAAACTATTGTCTTAGGCATACCATGTAATTTAACCACTTCCCTAAATAACAAGTTTGCAATATTAGAAGCATCATCCGTTTTATGACAAGGTATGAAATGAGCCATCTTAGAAAATCTATCAACAACCACAAAGATGGAGTCATGACCATGTCTAGTCCAAGGCAAACCAAGCACAAAATCCATAGATACATCATTCCAAGGATTAGATGCAATAAGGATTTAGCCTTGGTTTGTTTGCACTTGATGCATTGAGAACATAGCTTCTCCACGTCCTTCTTCATGTGTGGCCAAAAGAAATGGTCTTGAGCTACCTTCATTGTTTTATCTCCTCCAAAATGTCCCAATAGGCCGCCACTATGTTCTTCCCTAATCAACAACTCTCGGATATATCCATTAGGTACACACAATCGATTCTTGAAAAACAAGTAGCCATCAAGGATATAATAATGGTCCATGGCATGAGATAAACACTCGGTCTAGATGCTTTTAAAGTCAAGATCAGTAGCATAAAGATCTTTCAATTGCTCGAAGCTTAAAAGTCTAGCATCTAAACTAGAGAGAAGAGTGTACCTCCTTGATAATGCATCGGCTACCACATTATATTTACCTTGTTTATAGGCTATGACATATGGAAAAGTTTCAATGTGAATGACAAACTCTTTAGGCTAAAGGTAATGTTGCCAAGTTTGTAAGGCCCTCACAAGCGCGTAGAGTTCCTTGTCATATGTGGGGTAGTTCAAGGTAGAGCCTCCAAGTTTCTCACTAAAGTAAGCAATAGGCCTTCTATCTTGCATAAGAACAGCTCCCACTCCAAGGCTTGATGCATCACACTCTATTTCAAAGGTCTTAGAGAAATCCAGTAATACAAGCAATGGGGCATTGGTTAGCCTTTCTTTCAAGGCTTGGAACGCTTGTTCTTGAGCATCTTCCCACTTGAATCCCACTAATTTCTTGATAACTTCGGTAAGAGGGTCGGCCAAGGTACTAAAGTCTCGCACAAACCTCCTATAGAAGCCACCTAGACCGTGGAAGCTTCTTACCTCACCGACTGTCTTATCAGTGTGCCATTCTCTAATGGCTTGGACCTTTCCTTCATCCACTCTCACGCCTTCAGCTGATACAACAAAGCCAAGAAAGACTAGGTTATCCGTTCCAAAAGTGCATTTAGCCAAATTAGCATAAAGTTCTTCTTTCCTTAGCACATCTAGAACCGATTCTAAGTGTTTAGCATGTTCTAGGCTCTTACTATAAATCAAGATATCATCAAAGTAAACAACCACAAATAGACCTACGAATCTCCTAATAACATGGTTCATTAATCTCATAAATGTACTTAGAGCATTGGTTAAGCCAAAAGGCATCACCAACCACTCGTATAAGCCATGTTTGGTTTTGAATGCCGTTTTCCACTCGTCTCCCACTTTCATTCTTATTTGATGATACCCACTCTTTAGATCGATCTTAGAGAAAATATTAGAGCCATGAAGCTCATCTAGCATATCATCAAGATGTGGAATGGGATGGTGATACTTAACCGTTATATTGTTGATTGCTCGACAATTTACGCACATGCGCCACGTTCCATCCTTCTTGGGGACCAAGATCACTGGCACAACACACGGACTCAAGCTCTCCCTGATGTATCATTTCTCCATAAGTGCCTCAACTTTCTTTTGTAGCTCCTTGGTCTCTAAAGGGTTGGTTCTATAAGCCGGCTGGTTGGGAAGTATTGCTCCGGGTATCAAGTCTATTTGATGTTCAATGCCTCGCTTGGGTGGTAAGCCATGAGTCTCCTCTTCACCTGGAAATACATCTCTATACTTGTGCAAGAGATCACTAGGAATACTCGGAAGCTCCGGTGAAGGGTTAGTAACACAAGCAAGGTTCTCTTTGTATACAATAAGGAAAATAGTTTGATTAACATGGAGAGACTTCCTTAAAACGCTTTGGTTGACCAGAAAGTTGGAGACCTTCTTGCTCATAGTAGGTTCATCTTTCTTCTTGAGGTGAAGCTGGTCTTGAGCCACTTCATGAGAAGTCAAGGATAAAAGGGTGATTCTCTTGCCGTTATGTTCGAAGGTATACTTGTTGGTGAAGACATCATGAACCACTCTTCGTTCAAATTTCCATGGTCTTCCCAAAAGAATATCTCCAGCTTCCATAGGCAATACATCATATACGATCTCATCCTCATATTTTCCTATAGCCATGGGAACCTTAACTTGATGAGAGACCTTGAGTTCTCCTTCGACATTAAGCCAATGCAAGCGATATGGCTTCGGGTGCTTCTTCATTTCCAAGCCAAGTTTCTTCACCATAGTGGTACTAGCCACGTTAGTACAGCTTCGTCCATCAATGATGAGGCTGCACACCTTCTCATTTACCAAACACCTCGTATGGAATAGGTTGTCTCGTTGCTCTTCTTCCTTTTCCTTGGGAAACAACTTTAAAACTCTCCGAGTGACCAAGAGCTCTCCTTGGGCAGCTTCTTCTTCACATTCCTCAGGAAAATTCTCCTCTTCTTCTTCTTGAATGACCTCCTCATCCTTTGATATGTATTCTCCATCATCAAGAAGAATCATCACATGCTTGTTAGTACACTCATTCGCATAATGTCCTCGGCCTTGACACTTGAAGCATTTAACATCTCTTGCTCTAGTTGGGTTAGCAATCCCTTTCCCTTTGTCTCTAAAGGTAGTTGGCTGCTCTTTGGCTACTTCATGGGTGTTGGGGCCGTAGGCTTTTTGAAGGTACCCCAATCTTTGGTGTAAGACGGCTTGTCTTTGGAGTATTGCTGTTTGAAAGAGGATTTTCCTTTCCTCTTGATTTATGCTCTATCATCACAGTCTTGTGAAGCATCTCCTCGTGTTCCAAGTAATGTTGAAGCTCCAAATGGTCTTCGATTTCCCGGTTAAGGCCACCAAGGAAACGAGCCATAGTGGCTTCACGGTCTTCTCTAAGATTGGCCCTAAGGAGAATCATCTCCATTTCTTGAAAGTATTCCTCCACGGACTTAGATCATTGAGTCAATCTTCTAAGCCTTTGATGAAGGTCACAGTGATGATGATTCGGCACAAATCTTCTTCTATGGCCGCTTTGAGCTCGGTCCATGTCTCAATGGGACTCTCCCCATTTCTCTTCCTTTAAGTTACCAATTGATCCCACCAGCTAAGGGCGTAATCATGGAACTCCGTAGCTGCCATTCTGACCTTATTAACCTCGGAGTGCCAACGGCATTCGAAGACAAGTTCAAGTTTCTTCTCCCATTCCAAATATGCATTCGGGTCACTTTTCCCATGAAATGGAGGAATCTTGATCTTGAATCCTTCAACCGGTCTTGCCTTGGCTCACAATGATAAGGTCTTTGTGAGGCTTGACTAGTATGATCAGAAAGGTCATCCTCTTCATCATGGTACCTTGGGTACTCATTCCTTTGTCTCGGCTCTCTTGGAACCCTTCTTGGTTCGCTTCTTGGCTCTCGGGGGTTATAGCGATCTACTTCTTCAATTTGCCGCCTAACATGATCCCAATAAGGATGTTGCCTAGGGTAAGGTCCTCGAGGTTGTCTCCATTGCCTCGGTCTTTGCGGGTTATACTCTTCTTCATCTTCCAGATAAGGATCTCTAAGTCGCGGTCTTTGAGGTAATTGGCGGACATCTTGGGCTTGAGGGGGATTGAGTTCTCTCCTTAGCTCTTCAAATTTCTCATTAATGATCCGTATGAGAGTGGTTGTAGGGTTCGGTGGAGGCGGTGGAATCGGGTGATCGGCCATGTGCTCGGGTGGAACGATCGGTGTAGCGACTGGTCGACCTTGGGGTAGCAGAAAAGGAGAACCAGGCCTAGTGATGTTGCCTTGGGAGGCACGAGTTTGGTATTGGTGAGGAGCCGTGATGGGCAAGCTAGAGTAAGGACGCATACTTGGTTTGCACATTTCAATGGCGTGGGACCACCATGTTTGGCCGTGAGAGCTTTCTCTCGCACCACCTTTCCCTCCTTTCCTCTTTTGCCCTTTCTCTTTATGCCAAGAACGGTTGTCTCTCACGCTTTTCCCCGTGATGAAATGATTGGCTAATGATTGATGTGCTACGTTGTGGTCCCGACGTTTGTAAGCGAGTGAGAGAGAACACGCGCGGCCAGCTGGTCTAAGGTGAAGGACAGGCGCAATCTCGTGCGTGCTTTCTCCTTTTGACCTGGGCAAAACAACAAAAGATCACAAGAGATCAGTCCTTAGAAAACAACATATGATTTCAAGATTTAAAATTTTCAAACTTTCGCACAAAAACCCGATCAACAAGAAAGCAAAAAACCTTTTGACAGGTTTAACACAAAACACAACTAACAACGAACTAATAATGACAGATCTAAACTAAACAAAACTAAACAAACACAAGTCAAAATCTTTTTGGGTTTTCTTTTAGATCTAGCAAAGAAATGAACTTAAAACACATAAAGGTGGAAACTTTCGAAGGGGGAAAGAAGACACCCTGAGATTAGGTTCAAGAGGCTGCAACATGGCTCTGATACCACTTCATACACGCTGGATATGGTGAGAATGCCCTTGGAGTAAACTTGTACGGCGGTCGGCTACGGAGGACGCAGCCCCAAGTTCACGGCTCTCAAACCATGCGTTCAAATGACGAGAAATATGTTATCCCACGCTTAAACTTCAAAATATTATCATCAGTCGAAAGAGAATGAGAAAAGGGAACGAGTTGGTCGGTGAGTTTGGAAACAGAGTCGTCGGGTACAGCTGGTACGGGTGCACCGGTCGTACGAACGAACGTGAGGAAAATTCCTCTGACCGAATGAGTTCCAAAGTTGACGCCTTTTGGTGACTATCTCTCTAGGGGTAAATTAGGAAGATAGATCGTGACAGATTGATAAAAATGCTAGATCTGCTCGGGGTGGACAAGGGTGGTTGTCGGGTACGTACGGTACGGCCTCGCCGGGCCGTACAAGATGATCTTGAAGATTTCCTCGCACATATGGTCTCTGTTGGACGTGAAACTTTGTGGGGGTAGATCTTGGGATAAATGACAGGAATGGATCGTGACAGAACCAGCGGATGACGGCGGAGGATGGAGAACGACGGCGAGGGTGGTAACTTGGACGACGGGTAACAATGGAAATGGAAATGGGATAGAAAAGAAGGGAAAGAATGAAAAGGACCACCAAGGGGATGAAGAACCTTGGATACACCTTAGAGATCTAAGATATTACGCTCTTAGATCGCAAGAGATATGACACACTCAAGCATGAGCTAACAAGAGAACTTTCTTGGTTTTTATTTCAAAATGCTAGCTAAAAGATAAGTTCTTACAAAGAGAGTTTAAATACTTAGGGAAAGGAAGGAAGCCCTAAACAAAATAGGCAAAACGCAAAAGAAAGGGATAAAACGACAAGGCATCTCATGAGAGAGTAACAGTCATATCGGCTAAGTGTGGAAATGACTCTCATGGCGCCTTGGAGAGTTGGTTCATGTGCAGTGGGCCTCATTAAAAACTTTTGTGGAAAACCCATTGGGACAAAACCTACCTAAGGTAAAAGAGTACCCGAACCATCTATTTATTCGGTTTAGTCTCTTGGAGACATAAGAAGATAGATAAGGTGATCCGGCTCTTTCTCCTTCAAGATGTAACAAGTCTTCTCCAAGTCCTCCCATGTATGCATAATGGCCACAGCAAGCCTATTTGCTTGTGCTCTCGTAATGGGACCAGTTGGTGCTTGGGGGGATGGCTCTTCTTCAAGCAACGTTGGCTCTTGTCTTCCCACGCGTGTATCACTTTGTGAACTATGACTTTCTCCTTTTTGGACTTAGTCTTCACGATCCATTGAGCGTAATCATTGAGCTGCCTCCTGCATTACTCTTTGATTAGCTTTCTTCATCAAAGTCCTTGAATCCCTTCATAGAATCCTTTTGAGAACTGTTATGTTTTTCACTCCTCTTCAAATAATCACATCTATTGATTCTGGAACGTTCTTGAGTTGATTCTTCTTTTGTAATTTAGATAGATGAGTTAGCTTTCTGGTACATCTTGAACCATAGCTTTACTTCTGGATTGCATAGAATCCTCCTTTGAATGAACACATATCATGCTGCGACAGTTTGTGTTATCACGAACTTGAGAAGATCATAACTTTCTGACCCAAACTGATTTTAAGTTGATTCTTCTTTTGTAGGTCAGGGACTTGAGTTAGCTTTCTAAATCATCTTGATTCTTAGCGTAACTCTTCTCGGTTTGATCGAAATGAGCATTGGAACGAGCATATTTGATGCTTTGCCTCTTCTTGCGCTTCAGTCTTGATGCAAGTATTGCGAACTGAGCTTACATGGATGAGCATACACTTTGCTTTGGCTTCCTTTGGACTCATCCTTATATGTTTATAATGCCTTTGATTGCTTGTTACACAAATCAGTTTGTGTATTTGCTCTTGTATGCATATTTAAATTCTCCTTAGCTTCTTTAAACTTCTTAAATTCTCCTTTTAAGATCATGGCTGATTCTCCTTGTCATGAACAGAATGTTACATGGACTTTGAGTGATTTTGCCACTTTAAACGTTTCTTGGTTTTGAAATAAGTTTGTTCTCATTGAAAGCTCTTTTAATTCCTTTTGCCTCCCTCATGATCAAGGAGAATTGCGTTAGCAAACTGTCTTGAACCAATTCTCCTTGATCATGACCATTGCTTATCATGAACTGAACCAGTGAACTGTTGTTTAGCCTCCCTCATGATCCAACATCTTCATCAACAACTTGTTAAAGATATGGGTCTCTTCTTTTGATTTTCCCTCATTTCTTCTTATAAAGAACACTATTCTTATGTTGTTTTGAGAATAGTCATTGGTTTACTCCTCTGATCCTTTATGATGGGTAAGAAACCGTGATCCTACAACACATAAAGGTCAAAAGTTGAAAGCACCAATGAAAAACAGTCTTAGAACTTCAAAGGTTTGCAATAACACAAAACTGAAGCAAGATGATAACTATGAGTAATTTTGCATTTTAGTTCAATAACAAAAATCTTAAATCCTTAGACCTTACAATCATTTAGACAAGGCATAATAAACCATTTGCAAATATCAATAGACTACATCAGATTCTGTTTTAACATATTTTGCAACCATAATCAAGCAAAGCATTGCATAGCATATACTAAGAATTTGGAAATGAGTTAAAGGTTTAGAGAGAACCTTCTCTTTTTCTTGTTGTTGGCAGTTTGAAAATGGAGTTATTTAGCTCATCTTGAGTTTAAACAACTCCCCCTCACCAAAGAATCTCATATGTTACTACTTTGTTTTTCACCTTCATGAGGAAATCAAAGTTAGTACATGGAAGTAAACAAAATCACAAAACAGAACCATGGTCTTATGTACTTTCAAGGAGTGGACCATTATTTTCTCAAGAACCAAGGAGTTAAGTGCCTTTAAAGGCGGTCCAAGGTTTAAACACACATAGATCGTCATTTCTTAGATACTTATAGCATCAATATATGATTCATTTATCTTAGAAACCCTAGGTGTGTAATATCCTAGAGTCGTTCAAGGTGTATCCAAGATCTATCATCATCTTGGTGGTCCTTTTCATTCCATTTGTTCCTCTCGTCTGTCGTCGTGCATACATCACGACCTCACCGTCGTTCGCCGTCCTCTACCACTGCTCTGCCGGTTCTCTTCCTATCAAACCTCCTCATATTCCCCAAGAATCATCTCCACCAAATATCTTCATCATCAAAGGTCAAACGGACAAAGAAACACGAGAGAGTTACATCTGTATGTATCGTTGTCACCGCCGCTAGAGCGCCGTCGCCCTTACAACCCCATTTTCATTTCCGTCGTCCAGATCAAAACTTTTCTCGACCCATCTTTTGAGTAAGAAGTTCTCATCTCCAAAAAAGACTAGATCCCAAGTTTCAGCCCAAACGTATGAGTAGTTTGGGAGAAAGAGCCTCTGGTTGCGACCCTTAGGCGACCCGATACACTCCTATCAAAGTCGGACGAACAATACCCTCTCCAAGGGTGTATTATCGGCACAAACGGCAAAATATCACCAGTCTAGGGTGACTGGTATGGTGACCAAGCACAAAAGTGCAGATAGACGACCGGTCTAGGTACCGGTCAGGTCCAGACCCGTAAGATTCTTCGAGGCACAACTCCTCAAGATACCGGTCATGTTGACCGGGGGAGAGTGTTTGGTGCGAGCTCCACAAAAATGGACTTGTCTTCTTTTTGCTCCAAAACGCTCCAAAATGCTCCATAAGCTCCGGTTCTCGCCTTAAGCTTGGTTCCACACCTGAAACATGATCATGACATGCAAATGCAACCTAAAGGACTCTAAATGTGACTTAAACTAGCGAGAAACAAATGAAAATGAATCCTAAAAAACAAGACATCAACTCCCCCAAACTTATATTTTGCATGCCCTCAAGCAAACAACTTCAAAGTAAGGGAAAGAGGTTTGAAAAACAAGAACCTAGTAGTTAAACTCCCACAATGAGAGCGTTTCCAACTTAGCATAACTACTTGTTTCATCATCTAAGCAATATCACTATCAACCATTATTATTATGCATGGTGATCCACTTGACCATTCTATGTCACTTCCCTACATTTATTTAGCAATGGTGAAACATGATCAACTACAATCTCAAGGCTTCAATCGGTTCAGAAAGAAGGGGACTTCATGCTAAAGAGAAGTTTCCTCACGGCAATGTGGTCGATTGTAACAAGGTTTCTCTCACGGAATGAAAGGATTATAGTAAAATCAAGAAAGACAAAGAGCAATGGGGCATACATAATTGAGCATCTATCAAACCCCATAAGCGCACCTAGTCTACCCAATATTTCCTATTTCTAAGTCTCGATACAAATTCCTTTTCTTCTACCTTAAGGGATCTTTTTCCTTTCTTTGTTTAGATTCTTTTCTTCTTTCTTTTCATTTTCTTCTTTACTCGATGGCTATCTTTATTTATCTACACTTCCTTTGCTTCTTTTCTTCTTTATTCAAGCCTTATTTCATAGGAGCTTTACCATTTGATTTCTTCACTTCATTTCATCAAGAGTTTGTCCATTCTTTTCTTCATTCCTTTTTTTTATTATCCCTTAAGGTTTCTTTTTCATTCCTTCGCGATTTCCTTTTCTTTTCGCAATCCTTCAATCTTTTCATCCTTTTTCAATTCATTCCAAGCTTCAAGCAATCCATCAAGATAGGCAATTTCCTACTTAAGCTACCCATAACTTGAATAAACCAAGTCTTATAGATTCCCAAGCGTTCTTCCATTATGTTCCAATGCCTAAACTACCTAAGCTACTCGGATAGATGCTCTCAAATGTCGCTCTCTATACTTGCAAGATTTTACAAAATCATTAATCACTAAATCATGGACAATGAAAACTCACATGTGTTTGGTTCGGGGGAGCTTCGGGTGAGAAGGAATCATCCTAAAAGTGAAGATGACCAAGTCGGGGTAAAAGTATTTCGGTTAGGTAACCCGAACTCGTTGCTCAAAATGGTAAAAGCCATGAAACACAAGAGACTGAGATTGATCGTGCTAATTGAGAATTCAATTTAAGGTCCAAAATCATGGAAGTAACAGTAGACTAGCAAGTTTCAACAACCAAAGACAAAGCTTTTCAGGCATCAAGATCAAGAGCAAAAGACTTCGAGACGCTTCGAGACTACTAAGCTAGAATCGATGATTAGGAATCCTAGGTGTATCGGTTCTCTTTTGAAAAATGAGTGCAATGCAGCCTATATGGGACTCAATCTATACTATAATGAATGCAAACTACATGATAAACCCGAATGAAAACGAAATCTATTTGAATTTTTATGTAATTTTCCACATTTTTTATTTTGGTTTTTGTGAAACTTAGATAGTAACAATGCAAAATGATTCAATCAAAGAAACAAAACAAGGAAAATATGATTAGCAAAACATGGTTCCTCCCCCCCATACTTAAATTACACAGTCTCTGTGGGATCCAAGAGATGAGAAGGGATCGAAAATAAGGAAAAAAACGTGCATATTTACATAGGTGATGGAACATACTGTAATAATACCTGATACCGGTTAGGTTGACCGGTATGAACACTGGTATGAGTTGTGCGAATAGGGATACCGGTCTCGCCTTGCCCGATATGAGTACTCCGGTACAAAATCTGCGTCGAAGGGTATAGGTCTTCCTCCTGACCAGTACAATGACTGTTCGTCTTCACGTGCAAAGGATACTAGTCTGGTTATGACTGGTATTATAACAGGTATAAGCTCCAAGATCTCACGTTGGAGCTATATCGGTGTGTATTGAGCGGTACTAGTGACCGGTGCAGTAACACCAGGTTCCTAAATCATAATACTTCCTAAGTGAGTCCATCTTCGGTTGATCTTTGCTCATCATCGACCTAAGCATCAATGTAAATGGTCGAAAATCGGCTTGAATATATGAATTTCCTGCAAACAACCAAGCTTCAAGGCAATCATGCAAAGAGATCTCATGCCCAATATAAACCAAAGATGAGAGAAACTTTAAAAATAAAATAAAAAAGAATACGAACAAAGGATACCATGGGACTTCCTCCCAAGTGAGCTTGTTTTAAGTCTCTAGCTTGACTTGCCTTTCTTATTGAGTCTGTTGCGGGTCGGAAAGAGAGAATGTGTCTCCCTTCTCTGTAACTTTGGCGGCCATGTATGGCTTGATTCTATGCCCATTAACAACAAATTCTCCACCATCCTTGTTCCAAAGGACTATTGCTCCATAGGGGCGAGCTTCTTTAACCGTGAATGCACCCGACCAACGCGATTTGAGCTTTCTAGGGAAGAGTTTGAGTCTTGAGTTGAATAGTAACACCAAGTCACCTTCTTTGAAATCTTTTTGTAGGATCTTCTTATCATGAAAGGCTTTTGTGCGCTCGTTGTATATCTTGGCACTATCATAGGCTTCGAGTCTCATTTCATCAAACTCTTCCAGTTGCATCTCTCTCTTTTCCTTTGCAGATTTGACATTGAAGTTTAGGAGTTTGACTGCCCATAGTGCCTTGTATTCAAGCTCTATTGGTAAGGGGCATGCCTTGCCATACAGCATGTGGAATGGTGTAGTACCGAGAGGAGTCTTGAAAGCGGTTCTATAGGCCCACAATGCGTCGTCTAGTTTTGAAGACCAATCTTTCCTACTCACACCCACTTTTTTCTCAAGAATTCCCTTGATTTGACGGTTAGAGACCTCAACTTGGCGACTAGTTTGTGGATGATAGGGAATGGCGACTTTGTGCTTGACTATATGCTTCCTTAACAAGCCTTCAAAGAATATTTTTTATAATGTGTTCCACCACCACTGATCACTACCTTAGGCGTCCCAAATCTTGGAAAGATCACACTCTTAAACATCTTAAGGACTACCTTGGTGTCGTTTGTAGGGTTTGTCATTGATTCGACCCACTTAGATACATAATCCATAACTACTAAGATGTATTGGTTTCCGAAAGAGGATGGGAAAGGTCCCATAAAATCAATTCCCCATACATCAAAGACCTCTACTTCCATAATAGGGTTTTGGGGCTTCTCATTCCTCTTGCTAATCTTCCCTTTGCTTTGACATGAGTCACACCGCTCTATGAACTGAAGAGCGTCATTAAACATGGTAGACCACCAAAAACCAGCTTGGAGGATATTGGAGACAGTTTTGGAGGTTGCAAAGTGACCTCCATAAGTTGAATCATGACAGTGTGTCAAGATTCCTTCAACTTCTTCCTCAGCAACACACCTTTTGTACAACCCATCCTTAATGTATACAAATATGGCTCATCCCAATGGAACATCTTCACATCTCGGAGGAACTTCTTCTTTTGATATTTATCACTTGTAGGTGGTTCTCTTCTGCACTCAAGGTAGTTTACAATATTTGCATACCAAGATTCTTTTTACCTGTGCCACAGAAAGAACACCTAGATTAAATCCAACTCATGAAGCTCCTTCTATAGTATCAAGAGTACCAACATCCATGAGTTATTCTTCAAGCAGTGCATCGTCAATTGGCACATCATCATAAACTCATTGCCTAGAAAGTCGATCCGCTACTCCCTTCTCAATCCTCTTTTTGTTCTTGATTTCCAAGTCAAATTCCTAAAGTATGAGAATCCATCTGAGTAACCTTGGTTCAACATCCTTATTTGCTAAAAGATGTCTTAGAGCAGCAGATCAGTGAATACAGTAACCTTAGATCCCACTAGATATGACAGGAACTTTTCAAAAGCAAAAACAATTGCTAGCAGCTCTTTCTCTATGGTAGCAAATTTTATCTGAGCTTCATGCATTGTCTTGCTTGCATAGTATATGACATGAAGTTTCTTGTCTTTCCTTTGCCCGAGAACTGGTCCCACTGAATAATCACTTGCATCACACATTATTTCGAAAGGTAGGGTCCAATATGGTGGTTGCCCAATTGGGGCGTTGATGAGTTCATGTTTGATCCTCTCGAAAGCAAACATGAACTCATCGTCAAAGTGAAACTCTACTTACTTGCAGAGTAGCCTTGTCAAAAGCCTAACAATCTTAGAGAAATCCTTAATAAATCTTCTGTAGAACCCTGCATGACCCAAGAAACTTTTGATACCTTTGACTGAATTTGGAGGTCCCAGATTAGTCAGTACTTCGATCTTGGCTTTATCGACCTCAATTCCCTTTTCAGATTTCTTGTGACCCAGAACAATCTCGTCTCTAACCATGAAGTGACATTTCTCCCAATTCAAAACAAGGTTTGTCTCCGCACAGCGTTTTAGTACCTTGCACAAATTAGACAAACACAAAGCAAAAGAAGAACCATGCACCGAAAAGTCATCCACGAACACTTCTACTACATTTTCGATTAAATCTAAGAAGATAGACATCATACAACGTTGAAATGTAGTCGGGGCATTACATAGCCCAATTGACATTCTCCAATAAGCGAATGTGCCATAAGGACATGTGAAAGTGGTATTTTCTTGGTCATTAGGATGAAGGGGTATTTGGAAGAATCCAGAGTATCCATCCAATAAGCAATAGTATGGGTGATTGGTTAAACGTTCTAACATTTGATCAATAAAGGGAAGAGGGAAATGGTCTTTTCTTGTTGCAGCATTTAGTTTCCTATAATCAATGCACATCATGTGTCCAGTTATGGTTCGGGTGGGGATTAACTCATTATTATCGTTCTTAATAACGGTTATCCCACCTTTGTTTGAAACAACATGCACAAGAGAGATTCAATTATATTCTGAGATAGGGAATATGATTCTAGCATCTAAGAATTTTAAAATTTCCTTTTTTACTACTTCTTTTAGGTTGGGGTTTAATCTTCTTTGATGCTTAATTGATGATAAAGATTCGTTTTCCAAGTTAATTATATGCATGCATAAAGATGGAGAAATACCTTTGATATCTTCTTTGATAGTAGCCAAGGGCTTTCCCAAAGCGTTTTAATTCAATAACCAGGCAATCAATTTCACTACCAGCTAATGCATCATTCATAATCACAGGGTTTGTTGAGTTTGTTCCGAAGAAAATATACCTGAGCCCTTTGGGAAAGGGTTTTAACTCATCTTTGGGTGCCTTTAGCTCACTCCAATCATCTTCAATATTTCCTTTTCCTGAGTCATTCTCGTTGTCATCTCTCACGATGGACATGTTAGCATCTCCAGTATGTTTAAGCTCTGTGAATCTGGTGTCCTCGAGTAAGGCCTTGTGAGAATCTAGACTCTTTTGCATGCTACCAATTTAGGCTCTAGCAACTTCATCTTCTCTTTTGTTTTCGCTAAGGGCTTTTTGCAAGAAGTCTTCTTGAACAAAATCTTCTATGTATTCATTGGAAAGCTCATCCATGATATTAATGTTGAAAACATGGTTTGATATGGATTGCTTCCTCAATACTTCCCTCATATTGTATTGTTGAATTTGATCCTTGCCTATATGGAGGTTGATAAGTAGGATTTTTGTCTCTTCACTATTGATTAACGAAGGATTAAACCCGACTAATATCAATGTAGTAAATGGGTTATTGACCCGGGGTTTATCAAACCAAAATCGGGGTTTGATTACATACTAAGTCTATAGAGAGATTACTAAGTCGAGATTGATATAAATGGTTTGTTTTTCACTAACAATATCCATAAAAATAAAAGCAATAACAATTAACAAGGAATTCAAATTAAGGCACCACAAAGCAATGATTATGATTAAGAAGATTATAAAGAGATACTAAGCAATTGGCGATGGCAATTGACTCGGGTGATTATGGCATTGATCAAGCTACTCATTTCTAACATTCAAATGCTAATCATTAGTCTAAGATCTACCTAAGATAGAATAACCCAATCCCTTGGTGAAAACCCATTTACTAATTGCAAGAGTGAACAATCCCTTGACTAAACTCACAATTAGCAAGCAATACACATTAGTCCATTCAACTAATAAGCAATCTTAGCACAATCCCTTGGTTAAGCCTCACTTAGCATGCATTTAGTTCTTTCAAGTTAGCATCAAGATCAAGTTAGCTAATCCTAATCAAGCATCAAGATCACCAAATACATAAAGATTAATGGAAATTGAACCCTAAGCAACTCAATCTAAGCCTTAATAACCCTAATCTACCATGCCAATCACTTAGAGATAGAACTACTCACTCATGATTTTGGTACAAAATCTCATGAGAGAAACTTGCCTAATCATGATTAATAAGTAAAGATTAAGAGAAATTGCAATAAACTTAAACAAATCCTTATAATAATCCAAGATTCAGCAAGAGAAGATTCAAAAACAAGAGTTAGAACAAAGAAGAAAAGTTATTAAAGAAAT
>OVAO01000551.1:0-20359 GCA_900406285.1 Biscutella auriculata | reverse complement strand
CGGTTTTTTTTTTTTTTTTTGTCAAAGAGGATGTATATATTGAGATAAACAAAAACAGAGTTTGAGAAAGACTGTTATAAGGAGAATTATATACAGAAGAAAAAACAAGAAAAGAACAGATCAAAATTAAGAAGCTTCAGCAACCAAAATAGATTGAAGCCATATAGGGGCATTAGATGCCAAGTATGGTCGAAATCTTCCTTCATTAATTACAGATGCAACAAGTTGATTAGCAGATTGATTTGTAGATCGAGAAATCGATGCATAAGTCACCTGATCAAATGTTGCAGCAAAAGAGGAGATTTGATCCAAGCAGTTTCTGAATTTAGGCCAGTCTTTAGGATTATGAATGGCTTGAATTACTTGCTTGCTATCAGATTCAAAGTGAATGATGTTGAAATGGAGATTGATCATACTTTTGATAGCAGAGAGAAAGCCAGTAAGCTCTACTTCTAATTTGCTGAAGCTCGAAGGAAAGAAATCACGAGCGTGGAAGAGCACTTTGCCAGAGTGATCTCGCGTTATCCAAGCAAATCCTGAAGGAGAAGAGCATGATTTCCAAAAGACCTTGATATTGCATTTGAAAGTGCCATTAGATGGAGCTTCCCATCGATGAGAAAGAGTATTGATAGAAGCTACATTGCGATGAAGATGAACTTCTGGACGATGATCTTGAGCTAAGAACCATTCTTCTGCAGCATTAATAGCAGTCGAAGTTACATTCTGAAGATCATCAAATACATTTCGATAGAGAATGTTGTTGCGATTCTTCCATATGTGCCAGAGAATCCAAGGGATACATGCTTTAATATTTTGGAGCAGAAACTGATTGCTCATGAGATCCAATATAAAGCTGATGTTGAAATCAATTTGAGAATTGAATCCTGCAGGAGGGCTGGGAATATGAGCAAGAGCAAGGATTTGACGAGCAGTGGTACAACGAAACATAACATGAGCAATTGTCTCTCGTTCAACTCCACATATTTGGCATAAGGGGTTCACTGGAAGTGCTCGAGACATGAGCCTATCTGAAACAGCAAGGGCACCAGAAAGAGCTCTCCAAAGAAATAGCTTAATTTTTGGAGTAGTTTGAATTTTCCAGATTTTGTTCTTCAAATAAACTATGCCATTGTTCTCAAAGCTCTGAATCAAGTTTCTAGAAAACCAATAACCGTTTTTGACTGTGAAAACACCATTCTGGTTGTAAGGCCAAATATAACCATCTTCCAAATGAGGTAATGGATGGATAGATAGAATGATGATGATATCTCTTGTTGAGAAAAGAGATTTGAGATAGTCAAGATTCCAGCTATAGTCTTGATTTAAAAGAGAGCTGACCTTAAGAGATTCTTGATAAGTGTGATTGATCTGAGCAGGAGGTCTCGAAACTGAGTCAAAAATCCAGTTATGCTTCCAAACTGAAGTGTCTGCTCCATTTCCTATTGATCGTTGAAGACCTTTAATGAGAAGTTCACGGCCAAAGAGAAGGCTCCTCCATCCATTGGAAGGTCTGTTCCCAGAAGATGCAGACATGAAATCAGTGTTTTGAAAATAACGAGCCTTCATAATTCGAGCTAACAGAGCCGAAGGTTCAAAGAGGATTCTCCATGAGTACTTACCTAGAAGAGCTTGGTTGAAAGATTGAAGATCACGAAAGCATAGTCCTCCCTTCTGTTTAGAAACACAAAGCTTTTGCCATGAAAGCCAATGAATTTTGTTTTTTCCTTCAAGATCGTTCCACCAAAAACGAGACATGGCCATAGCTATCTTTTGACATTGATACTTAGTGAGACGAAAGGCTGACATAGCATATATAGGAAGAGACATTGCTACAGACTTTAACAGGATTTCTTTACCACCCAGGGAGAGAGTCTTAGCAAACCAAGCTGATAACCGATTAGTCAATCTGTCAGTGATGAAAGCTAGTAGAGAGCTTTTAGATCCATTGAAACATTGAGGCAAGCCCAAATACATTTCTTCACCTGCTTGATTCAAGATTCCTGTGATAGATCCTAAGAGACCATGCATAATAGGATCTATAGAAGGACCAAAGAAGATCGAAGACTTATTCTGATTGATTTGTTGACCTGAAATCCGAGCATAATGAGAGATGCACTGAATCAGATTTGAAGCTTCTTGCAGGTTAGCCTTACAGAGAAATATACTATTATCAGCGTACAACAGATGGTGAATTGATGGAGATTGACGAGCTATTTTCAAACCAGTAATCTTCTTGTTTCTCTCTGCTTGATTAAGCATATGAACTAGCAATTCAACACAAAGAATGAAGAAAAAGGATGATATGGGATCACCTTGGCGAATGCCTCTTTCAGGCCTTATGAAACCATGAGGTTGACCATTGATAAGGATGGTGTAAGAAACAGTTGATACGCAGAAAATGATCCAGTCTATCCATCGAGAATGAAAGCCAAAACGATGAATAAGTTCTTTGAGAAAACACCATTCAACTCTATCAAATGCCTTAGACATATCAGTCTTAACAGCCATGTAACTCTTTTGAGCTGATCTCTTTGTCCTGATTGTATGAATTAGTTCATGAGCTATAACAATTTGATCTGTTATAAGACGATCTGAGACAAAGGCGCCTTGAGTTTCTGAAATCAAGGAAGGAAGAATCTGCTTAAGTCTTGATGCTAAGATTTTCGAGACAACCTTGTAAAAAACTGAGCAAAGACTTATTGGTCTGAAATCTGAGACTTGATTAGATGAAAGCTTCTTGGGAATAAGACAAACTTGAGTAAAGTTCCATTCAAGAGGAAAAGATCCAGTCAAGAAAAAATCCTGCACTTCTTGAACCACCTGAGAGCCAATGATGTGCCAGTATGTTTGAAGGAAGAAACCTGTAATACCTCAGCACCTGGAGCACTATTTGGGCTAATAGCAAAGGCAGCTTGTTTGATTTCCAGAGAAGAAACTTGTCTAATCAGATTCTCATTCATTTCTACAGTTACTCGAGGAGCAAAATCCTGGAAAGAAGATGGAGAGATGACTAGATTTGATGAAGTGAAGAGTTTTGAAAGAAAATATTTGCAATGTTTCCTTTAGAACCATCAGAGAATTGCTCTACACCATTCTCATCAATAAGAGATGGAATATGATTTTTAAGACGCCTCATCTTCATTGAATTGTGAAAGAATTTTGTATTCAAATCACCATCACAAAGCCACTGCTCTCTAGATTTCTGTTTCCAATACAGCTTTTCCTCTCGAAAAGCATGGACTAACGATAGTTTAAGAGAGTTGATGAGATGTTGATTAGGCCTGAACTTGGATTCCTCAGCCTCTATTGCATTTCTAACTCTCAAAATCTCATTTCTTGAATTTGAATTTGACACTTTCTTCCAAGCTTTCAATCTGTTTCTGCAAACTTTGACTTTATCCATTAAAAACGAAGATGTTGAACCAGAAGAAGATGTCCAAGAATCTGCAATAATCTGAGTAACTTCTGGTTTTGAACTCCATCTTTTGTTGCGGGTCAATCTATTGGCGAACCGGGGTTGCGCTATGAAAGAATATACAATAATGATGTATTTGGCGAATCAAATATCTAATTTAAGTGAAATTTTTTGCAGATCTTCCAAATAATTCCCGTAAGAGATCCGGACCCATTTTTTTCTGATCCTCATTTCATAGGGAACCTCAAAGCGGCTCTATTTAATATTATAATATTTTATTTTGAATAAATAATAATATCAGTTACATATAGAATTTGAATCATGTTTTACCCGTTGTTTAACCCATTTGACCATTGTATTAATGATAAATTTTAAAGGATTTTTTTATAAAAGTTGCTTAAAAATACATTTCTAGCTAAAACATAAATCTATATTAATATAATTTGATTTACTGTTATATTTATGAGATTTATATGTACAAAATTTTGTAAAAAGAAAATTTCGAATTATATTTTCTTATATTTGTCTTGAAAAAAAATTCAAAATGTTTCTAGGGGACACAATATGTGACCTATGCGGCGCACAGTAAGAGACCATCCTTCATATCCTGTTCGAGTACCAGCTCGCGCGACAGGTCTGGGCTCTGTCCAGGATACCATCAAACCCGGATATTTTCTCAAGGAGTTCGCTATTCTATAATATGGACTACGGAATCCGTAGGAAACGGAGGGACGACTCCATGGACCTTTTTCTCTGGACCCTATGGTACATCTAGAAAGCTTGATATGACATGACTTTCAAAAATATCAGACGAGACCCCAATCCATAAATCAAATGGCGGAGATGGAAATGAAGATTTGGGTTATGGCTCAAGAGGCGAGTTCAGAGGGAGGTATGGTTTTCAATTTTGAGATGATTTCGGAAGGAGTTACAGTATGTTTCGCATATGGATCATGGAAAGATACAGACACCAACTCGGGTATTGGATGGTGCCAGCAGCGAGGCTCGGAGGAACCACTCTGCTATGGAGTGAGATCGCTACCCAAGTCTTTATCACCCCTTCATACGGAGGTCGAGGCACTGCGATGGACAATGCAATGTATGGCAGAGCAGAACAGACATGAGGTGATTTTCTTTACAGATAGTAAAGAATTGTCCCATATGCTGGATCACCCGGGAGACTGGCCAGCATTCAGGGAAGAGCTGGAGGAGGTGTCTCTTTTGAGGGGTACCTTTAGATCATGCCAACTCATCGCAATCCCCAATGAGAAGAATTTGATTGCAGACGCGCTAGCCAAAGGAACCCACACATATCAACCAGAACTACATCTACCTCGACTCCGTATTACCACATTGGGCCAACAACCATCTTTAAACTATGTTTTTTGGTGCCGACAAAAAAATAAATAAAATGTTTTCTAATGTGACTGTAAGCGGAAAGATGATTTTACGGTTGGTTTACAATGTTTAATATTCTTTTATTTGTTAAATACGTATAGATTTAAAACATTTATCATTATGTCATTATCAAATTGATGAATAGCAATCGGAAATCAGCTGGTTTTTATGATTTCTTCATGAGCTATGGGGTCTAGGGTCCAAATCCACGCACCTTTTTACAAAAATCTAAACTTTTGTTATATTATTATTAATTATTATTAGAATATTTTGTCTCTGATAACACTTATATGAGAATAATTGTCTGTGATAACACTTCTAAAACTTATAACACTTCTTTCCAACAATATAAAGATTCTTTAGTCCTTCTAACTCGCTCTCGTAACTAAACTGGAACTAGCAAGAATAATGCTAACTATTCTATTATCCTAATTTTCGAATCATGTTATTATCTGGCAGTCCATTGTTTCAAACCCTAGATCTATTATCCAGAGCTCTCATCCAGATCTCTCATAATCTTCCATATCTCCCAGAGTAGCTAATTCCTCATCTTCCTCATCGCCGATTGCAGAGGGAAACTTTTATATTACTTCGGCCGTGGCTAATTCCTCATCGCCGGTAAATTGTCCTTCCCCCCAGCTATGTCTTTTACTTTCACACAGAAGCTCATTTTTGTTTGATTATTCTTGATTTTGTATTACACATTAGTTGTTTGTCTTACTCACACACATCGCCGTTTAGTGGATCTCAAACTTCCTCCGGTTTCATTCCTCCGTGAAACTCGATTTCATAAGTTTCTTACCAAACATTGTCTTCCATCATTGTTAGCTTCAATTGACCATACAACTGATTAGGAACCAGACAAATATAGATATCTCACCATTCATCATTCTATTTGTAAGTAATTCGATTATTTCCCTGTCTGTAACATTTTATTCTTGCTTCATGTGTTCACTTATAACCTGTAACTTTTCCCCCAACATTCAACTTTCAAATACCACATTACTAACTGTATGATTACCTTGATTATGCTCTATCCAGTACTGTTATCTTGCTTAGAACATTATAATTATTGTCTTCACTTTATTCACTATCATTGTTCTCTGTTACGAATTGCTATCAAATCACTTACTCTTCTCCTTGTTATGATAGCTAAATATGATTACCTCATCTTCAAGCGGTGCCTCTCAACGACGCAGACGTCCTCGTCCTTCAGGAATTCCTGCTTGTTGTTGGTGTGGTCACAAGCTTTTGATGAAAACCTCCAAAACTGAGCAAAACCCCTACAGGCGGTACTTTAGATGTACATACGCTTCTATGAACAAGGTACATTAGAACACTGTTTTGAAACAAACTTATGGCATTCATTAATATTTCCTTGTTTTTTAGCTACAAAATGATGAGCACCTCTTAAAATGGATTGACGAGGGTATCTTAGAAGAGATCGAGGATATCAATGTACAGTCTGCTGAATCACAGCGGCTTATTATTCAAGATATTGAACTCAACAAATCTATTTTGGAGGGCAAGTTGGTTGAAGTCCGTCTAGATTGTTATTATCAAATGAAGATTACCTTCCTTACTCTTCTTATTGTCTACACACTGTTGTTGTTTATTTTTTTTTCTTCATCTGATGTAAAAACTTAATCTATTTTCTTAATCCAACCATTATGAATTCTCCTTCTAAATTCGAATCTCGGAACATTCGAATTCAGAGAAGAATTGTATCATTACCTGAATTCACCGATCTATAACACTTATTACCAACCCCAAATTCGCCGAATCATGGTAACACTACAAATGATAATTAAACTTGAATTCGATTTTTCATTTATTTTCATTTACAAAAAACAATTAACCAATCCAAAACTCGAAGCTACGGTAACCAGTTCGACCAATTTCGGAACAACCGCATTCAGAGAAGAATTGTATCATTACTTGAATTCACCGAGCTGTAGCACTTATTACCAACCCCAAATTCGTCGAATCATGGTAACTCAAAAAATGCTAATTAAACTAGAATTCGATTTTTCATTTAAAAAAAAACAATTAACCAATCCGAAATTCGAAGCTACGGTTACCGGTTCGACCAACCCGAAATAATGTCTAAATTCACAATATCATTCCCAGAAATTGTGACATCCCTAAATTCACGGTAAACGGTTCGACGAAATTCATGCTATAATGGTTTAGGGGACCCTAATTTAACAACTCAAACATTTTGGTTAGTAAGAATACTTTGATTACAAAACTAAACCGATTTCTCAAACAGTTACCTTTTAAAAACCAAACTGTCACACTTTCAAAATATTCTAATAACCAATTATTATTTTTCTATTTGAGTACCCCCATTCTCTCACGACATCTCTCCCAAAAAAAACTTCCCACTATCTAAAGTGTACGATTCTTCTCTCTACCCTCACCAAATCATCTCCCTCAGTCCTTCGTCTTTACTAAGATTTCCCACTCGCATGCACCCTTGAAATGGATGGTATGTCTCTTCCACCATTTTTTCTGGAACTTTCGCACTCACTTTTACATCTCTGATTTTTTTTTTTCATGGTTTTGAAATCACTATTGCATGGTGCATATATCGTGTTCGGCTACCCAATCGTGCATTCGAGTGCCACTTCTCCCTATATTTCGTTTGCGTTCACATACCCCTTCAATCTGTATAAATATTAGGGTTTCAAAGTAAGATAATTTGGGGAAAAACGGATTATCCACCTTAAACCAAATTAGTTATCTTCCGTATGAACTATTGTCATAACTAAACCTCATTTCCCACTAGAAAACATTAAAACTAAATCTGGTCTTACAACATTCAGAACCTCTGATCCGCTTATGATATTAGAAAAAATCCCATTTTTAACAGGTTTAGTATGCAAATCTTCGGTTTTAGTAACCGTTATAAGTTACTCTTTTAATTTTTTCGAATTCGGTTTTTTCAATTCGGGGGTTATGAACTCTGTTTCGATTCGTTGATTCTTTTTTATTTATTCAAATCAGATCTTTCCTATTCAAAATTCGGGTTTAGTTATGCTTCCATATTATAATTTCCTGCTATGTAACCTTATTAATCTGTGGTTATAGAAATCCTTAGAACTTAAAATTCATTGACAGTAGTTTTTCATTTACATCTACTATTTTATCACCTACATCTACTAACCGCTATTATCCGTATATTTTCTGCTCGCAATCGGTCTTCTAGATTCATGGTTTTGTATTTCTTCGAATTCATATTTCCAAATTTGCAGCCCCTATTTCATTGATTTCAAATTCGCGGTTATGTGTTCAGTGATACCATTCGAATTCGGTTTTTTCAATTCAGGGGTTATGAACTTTGTTTCGATTCGTTGATTCTTTTTGATTTATTCAAATCAGATCTTTCCTATTCAAAATCCGGGTTTAGTTATGCTTCCAAATTATAATTTTCTGTTTTGTTAACCTTACTAATCTGTGGCTATAGAAATCCTTAGAACTTAAAATTCATTGATAGTACTTTTCATTTACATCTACTGATTTATCACCTACATCTACTAACCGCTATTATCCGTATATTTTTCTGCTCGCAATCGGTCTTCTAGATTCATGGTTTTGTATTTCTTCGAATTCATATTTCCAAATTCGCAGCCCCTATTTCATTGATTTTAAATCCGCGGTTATGTGTTCAGTGATACCATTTTTTCCAAAACACTATGCACATTATTATATTCCCATTGCTACACTAACCCCCTCCCAAATTTTGCCTTTTATATATGATGCAGACACTACGCCTGATGAAAACCTCATCGACCACAAACTACCACAGAGGCTATTCGCAACTGACAGGAACCCTAAAGGTTGATTGAATGTTTACAGCATGCCCGACATATTATCTTTTGTCCAAGCTCAACTTCAAGGTAGCTCGGAGTGGGATAAACTGTTAAGTTCCAGCTTTGGGGGCCTATACAAAATTCCTACTGCTTGGTGCCCGATCTCTTGTCAGCTCCTTCATAGCCTTATCAGTCGTCAAATTGTTACACAACAAAAGTATCAAATGTGGACCGTTTTCGGCGGACATCCCTTGCGTTTTTCTTTAATAGAGTTCGCTGAGCTTCCCGGTCTTCATTGTGGCCAATTCCCAAAGTATTACAATCCAGATCAGAATGCAAAAGTATGGATGGGGAAAGGTTCAGCATGGGGTACATACATAGGTGCAGCTCAAACAACAACGTTGGCAGAGCTTTCAGATTTACTAGCTAATAATCAAGATATGCTAGGATGGAGGAGGCTTGGGCTTCCATTGATACTCATTGTTGATGGCGTTCTTATTACGAATCGCCAAGTCCACAAACCAACCCCACGATATGTAGATATGTTGCAGGACCAATACACTTTCCTTAACTTTCCATGGGGCAGGGAATCATTCATTCGGACTCTCGCTGCTATGAGACCAGATGACAAATCAACCCCCAAATGTCATGATCCCGTTATTGGTTTACGCCAACAACTCCAGCAGCAGTCATTCAGCCTCAAAGGCTTTCCCCTTGTCCTCTAAATACTGGCTTTTACGTCCATACCGAAGCTACTTGACTATGTCGAACATGGTGACAACCATCAAACCTTTCTCGACGTCCCATTCGTTGGTTTAGCCAAACACACGACTCTGATCAGGCAACATATTTTGGACGTTGAATGGGATGTGACGGTACAAACTTTTTTTAGCTCATTATCATTCCTACTTTTCTCGTCATCATTAAACCCAAGTTTATCTTGCCACTGACATTTCTTGAACTTCACTGTTCTATGTTTGCAGCTTTCGGTTAAACCAAAGCTACAACTAACTTGCTCATTTGAAGAAGATTGGGCATCTTGGAATGATGAAGCTACAGACAGGTCTGTTGCTTATCTAGAACACCTAATCGAAAACAATCATTTTTTCTTAAGACAAGAATGACCTGGTGGTGATGCGTCTCTCATCCTATATACCCTAGTGGAAAAACCAGAGATTCATCCGCAGAAGAAACATGTATTAGAACGTAAGCGAGGAGTTGAACGAAAACAGCGAAGGATAACAGGTTATTTCCAAAAAAAATCTGAGACAATAGATGAAGTGATCCAGTGGTTTGAAGCCAGACAGGCAGAACATGACGCCAAACACCAAGCCAATATTGCTAGACTAACCCAACTACAGGAAAAACAAGCTGTTAGTTTCGAGAGGAAGTTGGAAAAAGCCATTGCAAAGGCTAAGAAATATGAAACTCGATTGAAAAGGGTTACTTGCTTTGGCGGTTTCGGTAAATTTTCAAGCAACAGGAAAAGTATAGGCGTACGGAAATCAACAACACCCATTCCAAGCTACAACCAAAGGGGAAACCTATACAATAAATCTACTGAGGTAATATAACCCTATCAAGTTTACTTAAGTCATTCTTTACAGAATTAACATATACACTTACTCTACCAGGATCTCATCCCTATACCACCTCCAATTACACTTGAGCATGGCCAGACTAGTGGAACAAATGTAAATGACATCAGTAAACTCATAAACATTTTGTTAATAATGTTTCAAATCACTTATATTTTATCATTCTTTATAGGCTCAAAATAGTCCTGTCCATCCAACGTGCAGCCCCATCACAGTAACTTTAAATTCGCAAACTTATGGTCAGGATTTCGAATTCGCCGCCACAAATCACCTACAAAACATGAATTTTATGTTCAGGCACACCAAGATCAACATGTCGAATTCCGAGCAAAACATCCACATCAAAGTTTCGACAAGGTAATTCAGTTTTCCAAATTCAATATTCTATAAACTTAAATTCACCCTCCATTAACAAATTCGAACAAATGTAAATGACATCAGTAAAGTCGTACCCATTTCGTTAATAATATTTCATATCACTTATTTTTTGGCATTCGTTATAGGCCCAACATTCATCAAGTCCTGTCTATCCAACGTTCAGCCCCAACACGGCAATTTTAAATTCACAATTTGATGGTTGGGATTTAGAATTCGTGAGCACACTTCAAAATCACACATTACTTAAAAACACTAATTCAAGTTGCAGGATCACCAAAATCAACATGTCGAATTCCGAGATAATACTCCACCTCAGAGTTTCGACAAGGTAATTCGGCTTTTCAAATTCAATATTCTATAAACACAAATTCAGCGTCCATAAACAAATTCGAACAAATCTATATGACACCAGTAAACTCATAACCATTTCGTTATTAATATTAATATTTCATATCACTTAAATTTTTTCATTCTTTATAGGCCCAACATGCATGAAGTCCTGTCTATCCAACGATCAGCCCCAACACGGTATTTTCAAATTCACAATTTGGTGTTCGGGATTTAGAATTCATAATAAAACTTCAAATTAAAACATCACATAAAGAACACAATTTTTATGTACAGGAACACCAAATCTATATGACACCTTCTCAAAGTTTCGACAAGGTAATACGGTTTTACAAATTCAATATTCTATAAACACAAATTCAACATGCATTAACCTAGCACAAATTTAAAATTAAATTACACACACTGTTTCCAGAAACAGGAAGGACCTACTACAGTAACCGACATACGCCAACCGCGTGATGAACTCAACTGACGAAGAGGTTTTTCTCATCCACCTAATGAACAATTTATATACCCCATTTCTTAATTCGTTATTAAAATCTCACATTTTATTCCAAAATAACACAATCACGCAGGCAAACAAACAAAATCAAGTTGGGGGTAACATTCAAGAAAATGTAAGTTCATATCATTGAGATTTCTCAAATTGGCTAAATGATTTCCCAGTGACTAATGACAAATACAATGCAGCTCAAATCCTATGATACAAATACAAAGCTTGAAACGTTTTCCAATCCTCAGAAAACTGCCACAACTCGAAAGGTACAATCCAAAACTCCCAAAATTAACTACTACTAATAATATCAATTTAATATACATTACAAACCAAACAAAAGAATTTATCTTCTCTATTTTAGAAAAACGAAAAATATAAACAATTTACATGAACAAATCAATGTCAATAGTGCGTGCAGCAAGTCAACCTATCTGAATTTGGCCACACAAACTATCCTTCGATTTGTACATGTACATCATTTAAACATATGGCTAAGGTTATACATCACTCTCAGAAAACTTACAACCCAACTTTCTAACATTACCTTACGAACTAAAACTCTCTTACGTTTAACTCTCAGGATGTACAAGAGAACGACACACCACCACAACCTTCATTAGCTCATACTCCAATTCTCTCTACGGAAGCCCCCGGTCATACTACAAAACAAAAGGTACTTATCATCAAGAAAATATTTTCTAAAATACAAAATTTTAATATATTCACTCATATATCTATGCAGAATGAAGAAGTCTATGAACCAAATGTCGATGTTAACGCAGACATCTCTGATGAGGTATAGAAACATTCATCTCGTCCATTCCTCCTGCTAAACACTCATGTATTAAACGATTTATTACTTAGGCATTTTCGTTGATAGTCGATAACATTGTCAAAGATTCAACATCTTCACCAATCAAATTTTCAGTACCCCCACTAGTCAAGTATCCACCCATACAAATGGAATCCTTAGGAAAATCCATTACAAAGTCATCACATAATGTAATGCTACGTTTTTAAAATATCTGCCAATTTTGTTTCAGTATGTCCTTATATGTGTTATTACAGTTACCCAAACATCATGCCGATCAGGAAGAGCACACTAAGACAACCCAATCAAAGGTATTCATTTCATATAACCACCCGTTCTCATCTACTAACTTCAAACTGCCGAATTTCAAAACACCTATGCACTTACCATGACCTCGCAATGCCGAATTCCAATACGTCGAATTTGAATTCGACGAATTACAATTCGACGAATTACAATTCGTCTGCCATGTAATCAAACGAAAATTATATGTAGGTTGATGCTGAAACAGTCACTTCGCCGCCCGCAAAACAGGTTACTACACAACATGAAATCAAACTTACTATGAAATCGTTCTACCATGCATTCGGTTTCATAATAGACATGACATGAAATAAGTTTTGTCAGTTAAATATTATGCTCCCGTTAATAACGCAGATACATGAAACCGGTGACAATGATTTCCTTGCCGAATCAAATGAGACTCCACTAATCAAGGTTTGTAATTACTTCACTTTTTTCTATAAAAAGGCTATTATAATACATTTTACTACCATATTTAACATATCATACCGTCCATAATAGGATCCAACACAGGTTGCTGGGCCTTCACGAAAACAAGCTAAGACCAAACATCAGTTTAGACTGACCTACCAGAGAAAGCTATGTCCAAGGAAAACAAAACCTGTCTCACCCGTAAAGGTAGTACAACATAAAAAGAATTAATAATTTTACCCTAATTATCAAGAGTACTAATCCAAATATATTGTTACATTCCCAGGTCAAACATGCCAAAAAACAAGACTACGTCTACCTCAGCGATAGCTCACCCGCTAAAAATTGTCAAAAAGCGATGCATCAAATGAAGAGAAAGAATTGGCCAAAATCTTTGTTGCAAAGCCACTTAGGGATCCCAGCAAACTGTTACCCAAGGTTGTAAGAGAGATATTTAATAGACTACATGTTTATCTAGCTTCATATCCAAAAAAGTAAGCATCTAAACATAATAACTCTTACCATTCAATTTCAAGTTACCAACCTAATCTCCACATTACACACACCACTTTGTATAGGAAAAATAGAGCATCAATCGTCGATTTGGACAACAAGTTTTTCCTTGATCTATCTACACCACAAAACTGGGTCTCCACTACCGTAAGTTAATTAATTGAATTTAAATTCAAGGTTCTCTGGTCATTTGTTGATTTTTGTTTGGACTATGGTTACTGAATTTGATGCTTCCTCTAATTTGCTTTGTGTTTATATCATATAGCACATGGAAGTCTTGATGGAGCTATTGCAGATACAACACTTGCCGACTCTAATCAGAGAGAGATCCATGTTCATCTCAACATGGTTTCTATGCCACCTTCAAGACAAAGCAAAGGCGTTTGAAAACTCTAGGGACAAAGTGAATTTCAGATGGCCAAAAAGCATCAAGACTTATGCCACAAACCAGAACTATGAGTGGTTGGCTAACATAGATACTCTCTACGTGCCCATGAACAGGGATTCTTGCCACTAGGTCGGAGTGGTGATAAATCTTCTTTTATGCACAATTGAGGTTATGGATCCGATTATTAGTCTCACCAACGAAGCTTCCCTCAAGAGGATTATGGACCCTATTGCGAATATGCTGCCTTACATAATCAAGGCCTTCTGCAATTACGAACTTAGACAAGACAACGGTTATACTCCTTTCAATGTTATACGTCCACCAACACTCTATCAAAACGACCGTGCAGGTGAGTGTGGTCCAGTTTCTGCGAAGTTCCTCGAAATGCATTGCGAGGGAATGGTTCCGGAAGAAATGAGCGCAATAACTGACGGTGATGTAGATTCCTTTAGGAAACAATATGCATTAGACACCTTTGCTTATTTCATTGCTCCTATATACGCATATCCTAAGTAAATCTACCTCCACTGGAATCCTAGGTTCATCTTCCTATGCTTTTTTTCAGACAACTTTGTACTGTTTTAAAGACTACTACCCTTGTTTCCCTAATTAAACACTACTATGACTACGACTATGCGTTTGGACTTGTTTGGTAATTTCGCTTTTTCTATTCTTTGTAAACTTATATTAGCAACTCAAGTTCACTTAAGTAATAGTATATTAACTCGGGATAATGCCAAGCTATGACTATATGCATTCAAAAACTAAAATTTCATTTTCGCAATAAACATAATATTAAGTGCTGAGCATGCATCCAGGAACGTATAAATATAAAAATCTTACAATCAGACATTTGTGCTCAATATTTGGAAACAACAGTCAATAAATGTCTCGAATTCAAATTCATTGTTCTGTGGTTGAACAAAGAAATTCATTACACTCGTAAATTCAATACATAGGGAGGCAAGGATTAAGTTGTTCTCAGTATATTATTTCGAGTTCCTACTTCCAATCAACTTGCCGAATTCGAAATGTTTTATACCACCACTGAAGAACAAATCAAATTCTAACTTCACAAAAATTATCATTCCGAATAAAAAAAACTGAATTCAGAGATCTACGCCTGAATTTGAATTCAAAATTTCAATACTAACCAAAATGTATGAATTCAAATTCAAATTCAAAGGGAGAATAAACGAGTTATACCTCTAAAACAACATATATGAATTCAATTTCAAAGTTATATGGTCTTCCTGCGAAATTCATAGCCGATTTGGTTGCTTACCAATCCAATAGTCTACTGCTATTTGGATCATTAACCCACCGAAGCTAAGGTGAATTTCTTAAAATCAGACATATGTGATTAATATTTGGAAACAGAAGTCAAGAAAATTCTCGAATTCAAATTCATTGTTCTGTGGTTTAACAACGAAATTCAAAACACTCATGAATTCAATCCATAGTTTGAGGAGACAAGGATTAAGTAGTTTTCAGTATATAATTTCTAGTTCTTAATTACATTCAAGTTGCCGAATTCGAAATAATTTATACCAGCCTTGCAGAACAAATAAAAGTCTAACTTCAAAATCATTATCATAACCAATTATCAAAACAAAACTCCATTCAGAGATCTACGCCTGAATTATAAACAAAATATATGAATTCAACTTCGAATTCAAAGGGAGCATGACCATGTTATACCTCTAAAATAAACATATATGAATTCAAATTCAAAGTTCTATGGTCTTCCTGCGAAATTCATTCATCTCATCCCATACAATTGTTACTCCAAAATATATGACCTTACCCCAACAAAAAATGCATGGTTACTACCTAAGTAAATCCAAAAACTGCCAGGTCCATAGCCGATTTGGTTGGTTACCAATCCAATAGTCTACTACTACTTGGATCGTTAACCCACCAAAGCTAAGGTCAATACCATCCGCAAAAAAACTTACAGCATAATATTATTCAAAAAACCAAATAACCAGAATATTAAATAGGATTTTTGCAGCTGCTATGGTTATGTCCAATCCCTTTACATCTCCCACACCTATTCATGCTTGTTTGGTTGCTACTCCCACTCTGCAGATAATCAGATTCCAATCTTTTAATAGATAAACAGTTACCAAAGAAAAACTAAAATCGTTGACATTAACAATCGCCCAAATTACTTGTTATAAATCATACTCACAAATCAGATAATTATAAGATACTCACGGAAATCTCGCCTATGGATGGTATTCTTTTCTGCTTAGGTCTTCAGCTGGTCTTCTTGTCTTCGGGGGACCTATGACTCTGATTCTGATATCTTCCGGTATTTCTGCATCTCATGGATCCTTGTGTGGTTGCACAACACCTTCATATGTCTTCCTCCACAATGTCGTCCTATAAAATTCACCACACACTTGCCTATATGACATGCCCATAACACTACATCCAAGCAATGCATGTCCACATGGAATTTTCAATTCATCATAAAATTTGCAGGTGCATTTTTTATCCTTCAGTTCAACTATGTGTCTTTCTCCAAACTGACATTTAACTTCATAGCGCCAAGGACATATACTAATAACGCTACTACCTTTAGCATGAGTTAGGTTATTAGTTAAAACTTTATCAACTTGGGGAGTCACGAAACCAGTGTGCGCTAGAGACTTCGTCCGCCTAGCACTAAACCAACGAGTGAGCAAGGACTGGATGAACATAAGTAACTTAGTTATTGGAGAGTTTCGTCATTTCCTTAATGCGTTATTAAGGGATTCAACAAGGTTACTCGTCATCATATTGTAACGGTCCTCCTTGAAGTACACCCTACTCCAACTGCCAATCCCAGAGGCCTGAAGATACTTCGCACAATCACTACTCCTTTTACTTATCTCCCCAGACAAAGCTTTGAACTGTCCTACTTTGTATGCACATGCAGCTTGGGTCACCAACTGAGCTAACCCTTTACTCTTGAACTTTGAAACAACATTCCTAGCAAGATGAACTATGCATGCCCCATGATGCGCTTGTTTGAACACAACCTTCACTCATTTTTGAATTGACTTTGCCCTGTCAGAAATGATAGTCAATCTAGGACTGTCTGCTATTATACACTGAAGTTTGGTAAGAAACCATTGCCATGCCGCATCGTTCTCGTTGTCGACAATAGCAAAAGCAAGTAGAAACACTTGGAAGTTCGCATCTTGGCCACTTGCTGTTAAGAGAACACCCTTGTATTTCCCGCCTAGATGAGTCCCGTCTAAACAATAACCGGCCTAACATTCTTGAAACCAACTATGGAGGCTCCAAAACCAAGGAAAAGGTAAAGGAATCTTTCACCGCCAGAACCGTCATCCTCTGTTTCAACATCTGCAATAGTTCCTGGATTAACAATTTTAAGCATATGCAAATACTGCAGCAAGTTGAGATACGCGTCCTCCTCTGAACCCTGATTAACAGAACTTGATGCCTCCCTTGCCTTCCAACACTTAGTATAAGAATTGGAAACGCGCAATTTCTCTAACAGAAGCTGCTGAAGATCCATAGGTCTAGGACCTGAAACCTTATCACTGAATTTCAACCGATAAATTGCAGCTATTACTTTAGACGAGACCAACTTATAGTATTGACTACGAGTCTCAGTACTGCATATGTGGTCTAATGTAGCCTTCCGTATTTGGAAGTAGCAACTATCTTTCATCTGATATGCAGTTACTCTCCAATCACACTTTATATCAGCGCAATTCAGAACAATGTACTCCCTGTTGCTCCTCGTTTGTTTGAAAAAAATATGTTCTTTGTGGCATATATGGCCAACGAAATCTGACAATCAAGCTTGCTACCATACGTCTTCCCAACATATATGTCTTCATCAAATTCATCTCTATCAAGATTAGGGATTTCTGATGTCTCATAAGTGGTATCATCAAATAAAGGGTCAACATCGAATTCTTCGTGTGGTACATCGTTCAAGTTTCTGCTAAAATGTTGTCCCCCACTACTCGAACTTCCATTACCACGAATTGCTGAATTCGTGTTCGCGTATCCGGTTTCAGTCGATTTACCATTACAGTTACCACGATAGGCTGAATTCGTATTCGCGTTGAAAGACTCGTTCGAATTTCCATTAAACGTTGAATTTGGTGCATCGGAATTCGTGCTTCGCTTATAATGAAAATCCTCAACCTTAGCATATTTTTCTCGTTCGCCATCGCCTCCAAGACGAACCATGTGATCAAAGCAAGAGTTTGTGCTGCACATCACCTCCACAACGTTGGAACCACCATACATATCCTCTACTAGTGGTTCCCAAAATTCAGTATCATAACCACCACTTCGAACATCACTCTCTGAGAAAGCAATCTCCTCTGACTCGGATAAGTCATCTTCATCTAATAAATTCCAACAAGGATCCATAGAACTACTAGTTCCAACACTTTTAACACGCTCTACAGTTGCACTACCCTTACCATTGCTACAAATCTGTTCTTCCATAGCTTCAACCTCCTTCATCAAGCCCTCTTCATCAACAAATATATCAGGTTTTGCAACTTTACCCTTGCGCTCCACAGAACAATCCTCTGTATTGCTACTCTGACCTTCAAATACAGAACATCTCTTCCCAATATCACTAATAGGAGTCTTGAAACTACCAGTTTCACCCACGAAGGTAACCAACAAACAGTTCTCACTACTCTCCAATAACATCTTAAAGAAGTTACTTACTCCGCTATCATTCTCTATCATCAATGGAGGCATATTAAACTTCAAACCTGAAATCCCATAACTCGTGTTCCAGTAGCTTAATGACAACTGCTTCTTATTGTCCCCAAACGCTAAAGACACATCACTGCATAACTGCTCTATAGTAAATGTCTCAACAATGTTAACCAAGTGACCCATCTTCTCTTTATCTGTCCGAAAATCCCAAACTCCGTTAATGCCACATTCCCACTTGCTGGCAATAACACAGCAAACCTTCTCCATAAAATCCCTACAGCAACAATGTTCAGCGAAATTTTTTGAAAAATGCACAAAAGAAACAAAAAAACAAACAGTAGCAGAAACATGAAACAGGAACATATAGATATACCTCCGGAAATCAAACTACTCTAACCCAGCGCCTTAATATTTCTTCTTCAAAATCGACAGTTTTCTTCTTCGGCGGAATGAAAGGGTAGAGATTTTTAAGGTTTTCAAGAATAACAATTCGCCTCAACACAAACAAATATCTAGATAAACGAATGCCTAGAGCCAATACTCGATGGATATTTCTCTTCTCCATCGGATAAACAACGTCACTAGCTCCAACAATCGATGCTCGTCTTAAGCTTTGGAGAAATCGAGCTATAACCAGATCATTTGCAACCATCAGATTTTAACAAGAGTTGTTTAATCCAAGGGCTAAGAATAATTGAGCAAACACTAAATCTCACTTTCATTAAGGACACTTCTATCTTTTCTGAGTCTCAGACAACACGTGCTTGCAACAGAAATTGCCAAAATTTTACAAATTGCCATAATCGATAATTACTTCTGTAAAAGTGCCAAAACTAACTAATTACTTTTATTATTATTACTGTTATTTTACTTAAGGGTATAAAATTATACTTCATATAAATCTGGATTCACCGAGAAACCTTGTTTCTCTACTCCTGTCTTTTCTTGTCAAATTTGTTTCTCTTCCTAAGTTTGGCAAACATGTTACTGGAAGATGTAATCCTCGTATTTTAATAAGCTCATAATTTTTCTTGGTTTTCTTCAGTTCCTTTCATCAGATCATTTATGTGCTTGATTTTCCTTCCTTTTCAAGTCAGGAAATAGAACACTTTTTATTTTGTTNTTAGTTCAATTATAGTTTTGCTATTGAATTGTGGTTAGTTGAATCCTAGAAATTGTATAAGAATCATGTACATATTATGTTGTGAATGTTCAAACGTTTTTCTGTCATTTGTTGTATTTAATATGGTTAGCATTAAAGAGCAACTGTTGAATTGTGGTTAACTGACTGACCACGAATTCAGCTTTTTAAAGAGTAACTGCTGAATTGTGGTTAGCAAATCTAACTTGCCCAATAATTTCTTAGAATCCTAAAAATCTAACCATAAGTCACCAATCATTGATTGACCATCGACGCAGGGGCAAAACGGTCAGAAAAATATTAGAAGTGTCCTAGAGTGAAAGAAGTGTTGAAAGTCTCATAGAATGCAATAAAAGTATTAAAAATGCTCTAGAATGAAAATTACCCTTATTTCTAATACTACAGCTTTTTCTGAAAAGACTACACCTTTACTTAATTATTATTCACCAGAAGAAAACCTGCATGATACGCGAATCTTTGTTTTATACAATGTATTTAAATATTTGATATAAAATATTTTTTAATATAATATCGGATTATCAATATTTTTATGTGTTATTTATAAATATTATGTTATAATTAAAACTTATTAAATTTTCTTTAATTTCATATTAATTATCAAAATTTAAATATT
>OVAO01000550.1:0-19794 GCA_900406285.1 Biscutella auriculata | reverse complement strand
AAAAAAAAAAAAAAAAAAAAAAAAAATCTAGGGAGAGAAAATCTTGGAATGTTGTGAAGGAGAATCCTTTTTATTTCTCAACATCTTCTAGACGATTGCGATAGGACTTTGACAAAATTAATAATAAAAGATTTGGTATCTTAAAGTAAATCCGAATCATGCAATTCTCTGATATCGATTTGATAGATATTTGAAAATGGAAATTCGCCTTCACACCTAACAGCTCCAAAAACCATGGCATTTTCCTTTTAATAAACGAGTCAATTAAAAGTCCGACAAAAAAAAAAAAAAACGAGTCAATTAAAAGTTGAGAAAAACATCAATGTGTTTTACATTTCTCTTACTTTTCAAAAAGGTTGGTTGAATTTCAGAATTATAATACTATCACATCAATTTTTATACTGAAATAAATCTTACTTTTTTTGTTTGTTAATTATGTAGTTTTAAAACCCATGAGTGTTATTCGAATTAGTCGTGGATATTCAAATATTTGGTTCGGTTTCTATTCGATACATTCGATTTTCAGATATTTTAGATATTGATTTAAGTATCCATATAGGAATCTGAAATTTTTTAGGTTCGGTATTCATTCTGTTTCAAATACTTAAAGAGGAACCAAAAAAGAACCGAAATTTTTTGGTTTGGTTTTTGGTTATTCGGTTCAGTTTTGGTTTCAGTTTAAACCGAAAAGTTTGAGTAAATATACTAAAAGAAAAAAATTCAAATATTCGGTTTGGTTTCGGTTCCGTATATTCAATTTCAGATATTTTAGATCATTTACATTATAATTGGTTTGGTTCATTTGGTTTTGGTTCGGTTATTCGGTTTTTGGAAACAAAATTTTCTTTCTTATAATAATATTTTTCTTTCCCAATACACTATAAAATTAAAAATGTTAATGTTTTTCATTAGGTCTAGACGTTTGGATACCCGTTCGAGTTTTGTGGGGACTCATTCGGGTTTTGGGTTTTTGGAGTCATAGACTTAGAACTTGTTCGGGTTATTTTATTTTTTGGATAGGGTTTGATTCGGTTTCGGGTCGGTGTGGTTTACAAAATATTTTTGGGTCTTTCCGCATTTAGTTCAAATATTTTCAACAAAAAATATTAAAATATACTTGAAATACTAATGAACCTGAAATTTAAACTATTTTCATTACAAAATATAAAGCATAAAATTAAGAAAAAAACATAAAAATATATTAAAAATTTAATATTGAACACAAAAATTAAATCAAATATTTAAAATAATAATAAATATTGAATATTTAGACTTATGTTAGGATCTTTCTAATACCCAAAATGTTTTGGTTCAGTTCGGTTTTTCAGATAACGAAATTTAGAATCTATCCATGTATTTCCCTAATTTGAATCCGGCTTCAATACTTTCATTCATTTAGGTTCGATTATATTCTTTGAATTCAGTTTTTTTTCATACTTATTTTTTACCTTAACTTAAAGAAAATTTAGATTCAGGCCACCAAATACTATGGACCGGCCCTGGCATTATGTGCATTACCTATTTGGTTATTTGTAATATCTAGTTCAGTTTTCAGTTTGTTTATTTAGTTTGGTTTAGTACATTTTGATCGAATTTTCAATTTTATGTCCCAGACCAATTCGAACAACCCCAAACCAAAATTCGTAATATCCAAATCATTTTGATTCACTGAAGCAGTTGGGTTGACTTCAAACTAGGTTAGGATTCGGACCATGTCCAGATTTTATTGTCATCATAAAAAAGTTGTTCTTTTAACTTTATTGAATGTATTTATTAGATTGTTCTTTAAATATTTATCCTTTATAAAAGAGTTCAATTGAATTTTAAATAAAGTGAAAAGACTGAATATAATATGATTATTTGAATAAGTTAATTTTTGTTTAAAAACTAAATTAAGAATTTTTGTGATTTTAAATAAATTAAATATTAATTTAAATTTTATAAATTATTTTTTATTAAGAATATATTGTTTGAAATATGTTTAATATATTAAATTTATAAAACAAAAATAATGTAGAAAAATTGTGCGCTTGACATGTGGCCTCCAATGAATGTTCTTTTGATATATAAGAGGATTAGAGAAAATATATTGAAATTAGATTTAAAATATTTGTTTTAAAGAAACTATATTTATCAATTCAAAATTTAAACAGTTGAAAAAAGAGTTTATAGAATATATATTTTTTATTTGAATAAGTTAACTTTTATTTAAAACTATAAGAATATTTTCTATGATTTTAAATAAGTTAAGTATTTATTAAAATTATATAAAATGGTGGAATTTAATTCGTGATATAATTTTAATAATTGAAAGTTGGTNAATTCGTGATATAATTTTAATAATTGAAAGTTGGTTAAAAGTTGTACTTATGTTTTATGTTTTTCCTATTTATCTTCAATAAAATATATTTAATCCTTTAAAAAATTAAACAACCAAAAAATATTTCTAGGATATATTTTTAGTTAAATTAAAATATATAANTTAAAAGTTGTACTTATGTTTTATGTTTTTCCTATTTATCTTCAATAAAATATATTTATCCTTTAAAAAATTAAACAACCAAAAAATATTTCTAGGATATATTTTTAGTTAAATTAAAATATATACTTTTAATTTTGTATTTTCATTTTATAATTTGATTATTCAATATTTATTTAAATAAGGTTTAAGATATTACAATTTTAAAATAAAAATAACATATAAATCTGTTTGGCAACATGTTTAAGATATTAAATAAAATAAAAAATAACATAAAAATTTGTTTGACAATAAATTTAAGATATTAAAATTTTAAAATAAAAATAATATAAAAAATTATGGATTTGACATATTGTCATGATGATTTATCTTTTAATATATAAGGGGATATTATTGCACCACATGTCATCTTACACGTGTCCGATGAATAAAAACGATACTTAAAAGAAAAAAGTTTCCTTAAAAAATAGGGTTCCAGAATCATGGGCCCAAAATTAGTAAATTACTAACTTAAGGAAAACGCAAGCACCTGAGTAGCAAAATCTCTCTGTCTCTTCTCGGAATTCAAAACGAAACGAAGAATACAGAGATTTTCAATCTGTCAAACCTCAAGATGGAGTTGGACTGGACAAGCAAGAGGAAGAAGAAGAAGAAACTGAGGATTGTAGGCTAATTCATCCATGTTATTTTCTATCATCATATTACCCAGAAATTGCAGAATTGCATATGGGAAGACTCTTTCTTCTACACCATTCATGATCGGAGATTCCCCCATTTCTGATGCAATTTTGTACCTCGATCGCTCATTTCCTCGTGTGGGTTGCATTCCTTTTACTATTATCGACTGCGAGATCTTCTTCTTCGAAATCTCTCCTCAGTTGTCAACATCAAGATCAACAATTTGTAAACCCTAGACCACACGTTGCTTTCCTCCGAGCAATGTCTTCCGTTAACAAAGAAATTACCGACCACAAGCTCTTTGTTGATTCTTCCTTCACCGATGTATCTCCACCCATCTATGTGTTTTTACAGTGTCGCGAAGACCTCTCCGCCTCAGATTGTCGCCATTGTTTCAACGAGAGCAAATGGGAACTCGAGAAAACATGTTTAGGATCAGGCTCGAACTTCGGTCGAATCCATAAGGATGAGTGTTTCTTGCGGTTCGATGACCGAGATTTCTCTGAGGAATTCGTCGATCCCAGATTCGATCGAGCGGAATGCGACGAAACAGAGTCAGGGTTTGGAGAATTCTGGAAAGATCTTGACGAGGCTTTAGTGAATGTTACGTTGAAGGCTGTTAAAAATGGAGGATTTGGCGCAGATTCGGTGACTAGAGCCGGTGGAAATCCGACGGTATACGCTCTAGCTCAATGTTGGCAGACACTTGATGAGAAATCGTGTCGAGACTGTTTGATAAATGCTAGATCCAGCTTGAGAGCTTGTGACGGCCATGAAGCTAGAGCTTTCTTTACAGGGTGTTACTTGAAGTATTCTACACACAAGTTTTTTGATGATGCTGCTGAATACAAACCCAACGATGGTATGTAAGTGTAACATTATGAATGTTTGAGGTCACTATAATTTTGGTCTAAGAGTTTCTTCACACATAATACTTGTGTTTCTCTCTTGTGCAGATCAGAGAAGCTTTATAAAGTCATCGTTTTTTTCAGATTTGAGTGATCAGGATGTTATGAAATTAGCAATTTCTGTGATTTCCTTGTCCGTTCTTGCTTCTCTTGGTGCTTTTATCAGCTACAGACGGTTTTCGAGGAAAATAAAAGGTAATTGTGACTACATATCTTAGAACATGTTTCTTGTTTTGTGGAACAGTTTCTAATTCATGATCTTCTTTTGTTTAGATCAAATCCCGTCATGTTCAAATTTCAAATACGAGATACTTGAGAAGGCCACCGAGTGTTTCCATGAATCAACGAAATTAGGCCAAGGAGGAGCAGGTTCTGTATACAAAGGGATTCTTCCGGATGGTAGAATCGTTGCAGTCAAAAAGCTGTTCTTTAATACTCGTCAATGGGCGGATCAGTTCTTCAATGAAGTGAATTTGATCAGTGGAGTTCAACACAAGAACCTTGTGAGACTACTTGGTTGCAGTATCGAAGGCCCCAAAAGCCTTCTTGTTTATGAATATGTTCACAATAGAAGCCTCGATCAAATCCTTTTCAGTAAGTTGCAAAATCTCCTATGATACAAACCTGAGTCTCGAATTCATCCTCTGAACGAACTTTGTTATTTCAATTGCAGTGAAGAACACAGTCCACATATTGAGCTGGAAGCAACGGTTTAACATCATTATAGGAATATCAGAAGGTTTAGAATACCTTCACAGAGGATCTGATGTAAAAATCATTCATAGAGACATCAAAACCAGTAATATTCTCCTTGATCAAAACTTAAGTCCCAAAATAGCTGATTTTGGACTCGTACGTTCCATGGGAACTGACAAAACGCAAACCAATACTGGAATTGCTGGAACACTGTGAGTATATATACCTCTCGGTCTCGGACCAACTTTCCTTTAACATACATCACTGTACGTTTCATAACCAGTGAACCAATTTTCGGAATTTGATGTTGTCTTTTTGGTCCTGCAGTGGTTATTTGGCTCCAGAATATCTGATCAAAGGACAATTAACAGAGAAAGCTGACGTTTACGCATTCGGAGTTATTATAATCGAGATAGCAACTGGGAAGAAAAACAACGCATTCACACAAGGAACTAACTCAGTTTTGTACTCTGTAAGTAAAGCTTTGTTCCCATGTTTAAGTCAAAGTATATAAAACACTCACAATCATATTTCAGCTCTGTAAATAATCTCTTCTTGGATGTTGTTGGGATAGGTATGGGAACACTATAAAGCAAAAACTCTGAGTGGATCTATCGATCCTCGCTTAAAAGGGAAGTTCACAGAGGAAGAGGCCTTGAAGGTCCTTGAAATCGGATTGTTGTGTGTTCAGTCTTCAGTAGAATTGAGACCGTCGATGTCTGAAATAGTCTTCATGTTAAAGAACAAAGATTGTAAATTTAATTGTCCAAAAGAGCCTCCTTTCTTGAGTGCTAGTGTTCTACTGCCAGAAGAGGAGACTAGTGTTTGATATTATCAATTTCGTAGGATTTTAATGTTCTATGTTTACGACATGTATAAAAAATCACTTAGTTTGTTGGAAATTTCTCGAGTTATCTTTTTTTTTTCTCTTCTTCTCTCTAAGAAAAAGCTTTTCTCATCTGGTTTTAATCGATTGTCATGAGCTTTTATAGCCATGGCATCGATTTAGTTTTTATCTTTGGTTTTAGTTCTAGTTTTTGCTAGTCTAGATTTAAGGTTTTGAACTTTTTGATCGTTTTTTTCTGTAAACCACGTATACATTTTAGTAGATTCGATCCCTGGATAACTCAGTGACCGCACTAATACAAACCACTAGACAATATATCTGGATTGAGTTTTGAATTTTCTGATAAGTTGTAGATTTTTCTTTCTTCTATCTGAGTTTTAGTGGCTCTCATCTTATCCATGGAAATCGGTGATGAGCATCCTGTTTTTAGGTTCTTCCAATCGATCCAACTTTCAAATTGGGTGAGATCATTCTTCTCTCTCCATTCCGATCAATCCTTGTTGTCAATCGGATTTGGCTCTTACAACAGGTTTCAGATCTTTTTTAAGTTTCTTCCCGTCTTATTTGTTTAAGTGTGTGAAAGTTTTTATGTTGAAGTTTTCCAATCACCAAACAATCATATTTGATTATCAAATTTCACTTTCCTAAATTTTTATGTTTCTTTTCTTTTCTAAATTTTTGTTCCTGGAGAAAATTATTTTTGTCAGCTTTTATATTTCGGAATGTTCTAATCTTTAGCTGGCGTATGTATGCTTTATGTTTCTTTTGTTTAATAATAATATAATATTAGTTAAAGAAAAAAGAGAGCACGGGTTATATCCACCCGAGACGTTTCAGTTCACGACTCGTCTACCTAAACTTTGCCCCTCTGTCTTAAACCATCTATAGTGAAAGTTCCATAACTAATTGCACTCAGATTCAAAGTTTAATAAACAGATCCACCTAAATGATAAAATCTGCGATGCAGTAAAGATTAACGATGTAAAATCACGTTTTACATTGTACCAACTCAAAATTAAAAATTAACCGAGAATATTTTTTTTTTTGCGATTCTTTAGTTTTACGGCGTCGAGAGATTGGTTTTTCCGACAATCATTCCGNCACGTTTTACATTGTACCAACTCAAAATTAAAAATTAACCGAGAATATTTTTTTTTTTTGCGATTCTTTAGTTTTACGGCGTCGAGAGATTGGTTTTTCCGACAATCATTCCAACACGCCGGTCTCCGTACCGGTATTACCAATCTCTCCCACAACAACTCCATCGCATAACACGACTTATATGCATTATTGGATCCCTAAAACCCCAAATCCATATGAACCTAATCTCCTCCTCGTTCATGGATTCAGCGCTAACGCAATGTGGCAATACGGCGAACATCTCCGAGCATTCACCGGTCGATTCAACATATACGTTCTCGATCTCCACTTCTTCAGATTATCTTCCACTTCGGAACCAAACCGAACAAAATCATTCCAGGCTCAATGTCTGATGCAGTTGATGGAGAGTCTAGAGGATGAACATTGCTGGGTTTAGCTACGGTGGATTCATTAGGTACAGTTTAGCCGTGCAATTCCCGGAGAAAGTAGAGAAGATAGTGCTATGTTGTGCGGGGTTTGCTTAGAGGAGAAATACATGGAGAACAGATTATTGAAGGTTTCGAATTTTGATACCACATACGCTGAAATCGTGGAGAATGAATAGTGCTATGTTGCGTTGGATATAGTTTAACAGCACAATTACCGTAATTTGGATTTCACAGACGCCGGAAAAACTGAAGGAATTCATTAGATTCTCTTGCGTTAAACCAATCAAAGGGATTTCTTCATGTAAGTTAGTTTTATCGAACTGATAATTTTTTTTTTCTATCAATTGTTTTGTTGTTTGAATGATTTTTTTATTGACATGTGAAGTAATGTGTAGAGATGGAAATGGAGGAAGAGAGAGAAGGAAAAGAAGAGGAAGAAGATGGAGATGAAGGAGAGAAAGACGAAAGATAAGAAAAAGAGGATGAAGAAACGTGACTATGAGTTTGATACAGAGTCTTAGTCTGGTTCTGATTCCCAATCTGATCAAGAGAGTTCACGAGATGAGCCTAAAACTTTGGTAAAGGAGATGTTGATGGAGTTTCCTAATGTTGGCAATGATATGAAACGGTAATGTATTGGTTTTTTTCGGTTAATTTTTAATTTTGAGTTAATACAATGTAAAACATGATTTTACATTGTTAATTTTTATTGTAATTGCATATTTTGCCGTTTGGATAAATATATTTATTAAATTTTTGAATTTGAATGCAATTAGTTATGAAACTTTTACTACGGATAATTTAAGACAGGGAGTTAAAATTTGGATGGACAAATCTTGATTTGAAATTTTGTGTGTAGATACAAGAACAAAACAACTTGTCTCATATGACAAGTTTTGAAAACATATTGTCTAATATATCACTTTGGTGGACTTTGTCACTTTTGTTTTGATTGTTTACAAATTTAACCCTTAAACTTTCTCTCTCTTAGACGCAATATTCAAGACACTTATTTTCTTCATGAGAAGTTTTTTTCTCCATTATTTATGTCATTTTTCTTTAGTTCTTGTTTGTCATTCTTCTTTAGTTCTTCACCAATATCTCTAAATCTTATAATGATGATAATAAAATAAATCAGACCCTAATCTCATTTTTCTTGTAAATTCTTTTATTTTATAAGGTGAATTTCAATTGCATCCAAGCAAAACCAAATCCTGATTTTTCCCTCTTATTTTTCTTTGAATTCCTTATTCTTTTGAGCGAATTTTAATTCAACCAATTTCAATTTCAAAGATATATTCGACGTTTTTGGTTATGTAATCATCCTCACAAACTTGAAACGACTTATATATTTTCTAAATTGGCAGAAATTGATAGATTTTTCGTCCTCAAATTCACGAATTTGTATTCATGAATTTGTGTTCACATTTACGGGTTATTCTACCTCGACAAACTCCACATCACATTCAATCCAAACAATGCATTTTGAAATACAAGTATTAAAAAGGTACTCAAGGTATTAACTACGATCATAAATTTATATATTTTAGTTCATTGATTTGTGGTCACATACCATATAATTATGATCTTGGTGCTATAACTACACAACATGTTCTTAGTGACAACTATGATATCTCAGATTTGTGGTCAATGTTTTGTGGTTACGATCATACTATTTTTTACCATAAATTTTTCGAAATGCATCTTAAATTGTTCGGAAAAAAAATATCCAACTTCTATAACTACAATTATTTTTATTCTCAACCAAAAAATATTTATATTAAAGAAAGAAGAAAATTCATGTGTGTTTAATGAAAGAGAAAACCAAATGCTATATGTATTAAGCTAGTATCAATTTTGAAAATAACAAATATATTTAAGGGCATTTTTTGTATATATGTTTTTTTTTATTCCTAACTCATGAAAACAAATCAACTTATGATTAAAATATAAAATGACAAAAACTTGATAATCTAGACAAATGTGTATAGATACAATTGGGTGCTCCCAAAAAATAAAAAAACGACCAAACATTAAAAGCACTTGTAATAAAGGCGCATGGAGAAGCCAACGGCTACTCACGTGAGATCCCACACATTCACACAAATACCTTTTATATTGCCACGTGGAGTGAACCTATTAGTAACCACTGATTTGTAAAGTCATGTGAATGATGTAGCTGATTCTCGGGTTTTTCAACCGTAGATAATTATCGCGCCAAAAAAGGAAAGGGTAATTTTCGACTATGAAGATCTCTTTCTCCTTTTTTTTCCCCTCCTCTTTTTGTCTGAAGAAAGAAACAAAGAAACCCAATTTCTTTCTTTCTTTCTTGAAACCCATTCTCGAATTCCTTCGCCGTCTACGTGGGAAAGATGGCGGAGGATTTCGCTTTGGCGGTCGACGATGGCATTAAACTGGCCAAACGGGTTTATTTCGGCAATAACCGAGCGGTTGAGCCTCCGAATCCACCGGCGCCTATGGAGAGATCGGATAAGATGCAGGCTTATCTTCCTTCCTCACCCATGGTTTACGCTATTATAACCGACCCGGGAATTGTGGATAACCCAGACGTACCTACCTATCAGCCTCACGTCTACGGCCGTTGCTACCCACCTGCTCTCATTCCCTTGCAGATGAACGAGATTGAGCTCGATGCCCATTGTTTCCTCGACACGGCTTTCGTTACCGTCACCGGATCTTGGCGTGTACACTGCGTTAAGGGAAGCAAGAATTGTGATTGCCGTATCGCTATTCCTATGGGAGAACAGGTTTGTCTTCTCTTCTGTTCATCTCAAGGATTTTCTTAGGATTCAGAATTGTCTCAGTGATCTTGTGAAAGCTGTCTCAAATTCTGTGCTTTGATCTATTTTTCTCTGTCGAGTCTCAAACTAACACAAAATGGGCAACAGGGCTCCATTCTAGGTATTGAGGTTGAGATTCCTAGAAGATCTTACACAACGGAGTTGATCACTGCCGAAGACGCATATGAATTGGAGAAAACTGCAACACCTGAAAATGCAGGCTTCTTGAAACCAAACATATTCACCCTCACAATACCAAAGGTTATATANATTCTAGGTATTGAGGTTGAGATTCCTAGAAGATCTTACACAACGGAGTTGATCACTGTCGAAGACGCATATGAATTGGAGAAAACTGCAACACCGGAAAATGCAGGCTTCTTGAAACCAAACATATTCACCCTCACAATACCAAAGGTTATATATATATAGATGTTTCCAGTAAAATGTTCATCTCTTTTGTGGTTTCTGATCATATCTACTATTTTCTTTTTGTTTTCTTAGGTTGATGGAGGTACCAACATCTTTATCAAGATGTCTTGGTCTCAGAAGTTGACGTTTAACGAAGGGCAGTTTTTTCTCGACATTCCTTTCAATTTTCCTGACTATGTGACTCCTGTTGTCAAGAAACTCTCAAAGACAGAAAAAATAAACTTGAGTATTAGTGCTGGTGATGGAACAGAAGTTGTCTACAAAGGATGCAGTCATCAACTAAAGGAAAATTTGCAGAGCGAAGGGAAGTATAGATTTTCTTATGAAGAAGATGTTTCTAAATGGTCGAACACAGACTTTAGCTTTTCTTATACGGTATGAATTCTCAATGGTGCTTTGAAATTTTTTCAAGGTTTAAGTCGTAAAAGAGGGCTTATTCTTCTATTTGTTTGGTGGAAAATGCATAGGTATCTTCAAGTAATGTTGGTGGGCTTTTCCTTCAATCTGCGCCTGTTGATGATGTTGATCAGAGAGATATATTCTGTGTCAATCTTTTTCCAGGAAATCAGCAAGAAGACAAGGTTCGATTTTGTACACTTTTCTTTCAGCGGAATAGATTTCCCATTTGCATTACAAGCTCAAGTTTCTTTTTTGTCTACTTCAGGCATTCAAGCGGGAGGTAGTATTTGTTGTTGACTTAAGTAAAAGCATGATTGGAAAACCTCTCGAGGCTGTAAATAATGCAATATCCAGAGCTCTAGCTAAGCTAAACCCTGGAGATGCCTTCAACATTATCACTTTCAATGGTGATACTTCTCTGTTTTCTACGTCCTTGGAGTTGGTTACTTCAGATGCTGTTGAAAAAGGCATTGAGTGGATGAATAATAACTTTGTCGTTTCAAGTGGCACAAACATGCTCCCTCCCCTAGAAAAGGTCTTTCTGACACTCACCTTCAAAAGCGTAACACTTTGGTGGTTATAGTCCTGACATTAATTCGGTCGATTTTGTTCAATATTTTCAGGCTATGGAAATGCTTTCAAACACTCCTGGCTCTATTCCTATGATCTTCTTCGTAACAGATGGTTCCGTTAAAGATGAGAGATACATTTGTGATGCAATGGAGAAACGTCTTGCTAGTGCAGGATCAGTGTGTCCAAGGATACACACTTTTGGCTTAGGTAAGGTTTTGATGTAATATAACCACAAGATTATCTTTTTTGCTTACCTTTATGCAACATTTCAGGTGTATTCTGTAATCACTACTTTCTGCAAAAGCTTGCAAATCTATCCAGAGGCCAGCACGTGTCAGTTTATAACACAGGTGAAACTCTGACTCCCTTCTTAGGTGAACTAGAGGAAAACACCATAGCTTCTTAAACAATTTTCTAATATGTGCAGATCATATTGAAGAACGATTGGAAAAACTGTTTACAAAGGCTTTATCCACCGTCCTTGTGAATATAACAATCGATCCCTTGCAGAATCTAGATGAAGTTGAGGTGTGCCTCTATGCTAAGATCGCTTGCTTATCCATCTATTTTCTGAAGTTGATGCTGTGTGAAACTGAAAGAGTTAAATGTGACTATCTATAATAATAGGTATACCCCTCAAAGATTCCGGATCTAACGTCTTCAAGTCCATTGATGATATATGGGAGATACCAAGGAAAGTTCCCTGAGAATGTTAAAGTCAATGGTCTACTAGGAGATTTGAGCAGATTTTCTGCAGACTTGACTGTACAAAGTGTAAAAGACTTGCCTCTTGATAAAGTAAGATCGTCTTGTTTCTCATAATCATTCCCAAGGAGACTAGAAAAGGCATTCGGGTTTTACCTAAAGTGTCATTCCCTTAATATGTTTAGGTATTTGCAAAGAATGTGATTGGCTTGCTTACTGCTGACGCCTGGTTATATGAAGACAATCAGCTAAAAGAAAAGGTTTATCTGCAATTCACTTCATATATTCTTCTCCTCTTCAGGATTTATTTACTCATTTTGCTGTGTCTTTTTCTTCTCAGATTGCTAAACTAAGCATTCAAAGTGGAATACCATCTGAATATACTCAAATGATCCAATTAGAGACCACAGAAGAACCATTGAATCCCAACGACACTGATGGAAAGGAAAAGGTTCAACCAAAACTTAGCGACTTTTTTTCTGTTCCAACTACCAAATCAGACTCGTTTTAACTCATATATTCAACAAATATATAAACAGACAGCAACCAACGGCGAGGAACAGAAGATGATGTCAAGAACGATCCCGCTAAAAAGCTTCGGGATAGGCTTTGGTGATTATAAAGCAACCAAAGAGAATGTTCCGCCAGGATTTGGCGAGCAGAGAGAACTTGACGCTGCTGAGAAGTTGGTCATGGCTGCTTCTGGATGTTGTGCTTCCTTGTGCAACAAATGTTGCTGCATGTGTTGTGTAGAATGCTGCTCACAGCTCAATGATCAATGTGTCTTTGTATTCACACAGCTCTGCTCAGCGATTGCTTGCGTTCTCTGCTTTGAATGTTGGGCAGCTGTTTGCTGTCCTGACAACGACGGGTAGTTACAGTAATAAATTAAAAAATCAGTTTTGAATTCAAGCTTAAAGCTTCGTAGTGAGTTCATATATAAAAAGTTATTTGTTTGTTTGTATAGTGGATGAAGTGTAAAAAGCAGACAAATCCATGTGTTTCCTTCACAATTTTCTTTATCTTGATCTATTAAACAAAGTCCACAAAGATAGGGATAAAGTGTTAGAAAAATGGTGACTAGAAGTAATAAGAAACTGATTTCGAGGGTTTATAGGAACTTGAACCCAATTTTGTATTTGCTGGCTTCTGGGATTTGAGTTTACTGTGTCTTTAAAACTTGGGACCACTATGATCATCTTTTTCTCCTCAAGCTATTCAGGGTGGTAAAAGATCATTGACAAAAATAGAAAAATATCTTGGACACAGACATATCACAAATACATGCGCTTTTGTACATGTCTCTGCAATATGAAGGTTTGCTTTCAAATTTGTCTGAATTTACTTAGGCTTTTGCGTTGATCTCATCACTATGATCATGTACAAATCTTGATTTTATTGTTTTACAGATTTTTAGTTGGGTTCAAAGAAAGCTTAGTGGAAAGAAGCATGAGCCTACTTCAGATTCTTGTGAGTAAATATCCTTATTATCCAAAGACTAGTTCATTGAACATACTTGTCATATGTGCTTGATGATGTATAAATAGCTCAAGAAACATTAGAACCTCCGTTGAGTAAAGAACTCCAAAATTGGCCTCAAGGAGAAGAAACCTTATTAGCCATTGGAACACTTGGAAACAATATCAGCTCCAAGGAAGAAGAAGACGAAACAGATTCTACCAAAGATCTAACTGCGGTTAATACAGATGTTACTATCAAGAAGAAGAAATCGCTCTCTTTTCTTCTCAAGAAGATGTTTGTTTGCACAAGTGGCTTCAAAACTCCACCTCCTCTTCTTGATTTATCTAGAGGAGATTCATTGCCGAATACAAAAATGGAAAAGGTGCCTTTTTAGACATATATGATCAATTTTAATCAATCTTTATTGGCATTTAAGATATATATTTATACGTTTCTTTTTTTTGCAGATGCTTAGGACCATACTGAACAAGAAGATACATCCACAACGTTCAAATGTTATTGCAAAAAAGTATTTGGAAAATAACCGTAAGAGTATAGATGAAGCTCGTTCAAGTGTCGATGAGGCCAACAAATGGGTCAAGACTGATTCTGAATGTGAGATTTTCTATATATAATTTGGTTTTTCAGGTCATAAAAATTTAAAATATTCGTTTTAATCATAACATTTGATGTAATTAACCAAGTGTATATCATGGCTGGGTTTATTGCAGTATATAGTTAGGTCAAAAGCATATAATAAACATCGTAAGGATAGATTAAAATCCAAAGAGATTTAAGAGTGTAAGACTTTTAAAATAGATAAAATAAAACAGAAAGATTAAATTCAATTTCTTTGATGATTACAGACATTGTCTTGGAGGTGTAAGTCCAAGTGTTCAAGATATGAAGAAATGCATGGAGAGGATTCTGAAATGTCTCTGATTATTTATATTTTACAGAAGTATATTATTTATATATTTCCAATTTTCCAATATAGTTTTTTCAGATTTTAATGTGGTGAAGAAATCTGTTTGCTCATGTGGACTGTTGCAACTACAAATATTAATCTTATTACCAAAATCCATTGAAAGTATTATCTAAAAGAATGAGGCAGAATCACACACCACTTCTGGACATCGTCTGGATAACTCCATTCATCAGTCCTTGAACAGATTTCCCAATTCCACCTCCTATGTCTTCTGCAAAATACTTTGCCTGCCAAAAATATGCGTATTAGCAACAAGAATGCAGCAAAAGTAAGAAAGGATTTTACCTCTTGTATGCTCTTCTTCAGATCAAAAGCATCTTTGACTCTATCATCCAAGAATGTCCATGTATCACGATACTCTGCTCAAACCGAAATGTTATCAAGTTGTGCTACTTTTCTTTAACCACATAGCAATGCGTTCTGAGAACTTAAAAGAACCTGGGGAGTCATCGGTAAGCATGTAAATCTCTGTGGTTGAGTAAACTCCTCCAAGAATAGTGCGCTTCACATACCAATCCAAATCTGAGGCTCCATCTCCAACAGCATGCCATATCTCATCCACTAGCATTGCCCGTTGCTTAAAACTCGTTGGGACATTCAGAGGATGCGCCTGTTTTTGATTTCCCAAGAAGATGTATATATCGTCATGATTTACTTGAGCTTATCATGAAACAGAGAGAAGCTGAAAAAACTCACTTGGATGCTGAGAGCTTGAGGCCATTTTGACATGTAAGGGATTTGCATTTCTAGGCGAATTCTGATGAGCTTGGAGATACGCTCACTTGGAATCAGGTTTTGTAAATCCAATCTAGAGTCTATTCTGTCGATTAGCAATTGTAGGGATTCATCCATGAAGAACTGGACAAGAGTAGATAAAAAAATGAAAGTCAAACAACATAAAGCACCAAATCCAAAGTTTCAAACTTCCAGGAAAACTTAAAATCTACAGAGTTCACTGATTTCAGAGGGTATGAGAGACGCCGTTACCTCAACAAGTGCAGCTTCTTTCCTGGAGAAAGACCCTACAATGGAAGGAGACACACCAACATCTCTTGAACCAGCCATCATTGCTTCCTCCGTCCAACCTAATCTCGGCTGCAGAAACTCTCAAACATCGTGAATCAATCGCCAAAAAGAAAAAAAAATCACAAATTGGGGAAAACAAAGAAGAGATGAATCTGAGAAATATATACCGACCACGTGAAGGAGAGACGCAGAGAGAACACGAGCCTGTTCTTCCTTGAACTCGGCTCTTGGTTTCCTGCTTTCATGTCGACGAGGTTGTTCCCCTGTAGCCGTAGAAGAAGAGGCCGATGATGACTTGGGATCCCATTGATTAGGGTTAACGGACTGATTACCCACAGGCGATTCAGTATTCACCGAAGAAGTGCAAAGACCAAAACTGGAAGAGGAAGGCACGATGGTGGACCTGATCTTTGGAAATCGGAGCAGGCGGGTAGATGTTAGACCAACATCGCCGAGAAGACGCTTCGCCGCCGTTCGGTACATCGTTGCCGGAATAAAGGACTGAGTTTTGACACGTAGATGAGTTAGTTGCCAAGACAAAGTAAAAGATCTTTCTTTAATTATTTCCACTAAAGGCGAATTAACAACAACCACACATTGAACCAGAATTACCGGTATGCTTTAACTGACCGGTTTAGTTGTATTAAGTTTTCGCCGATCTGATCACATACCAAACTCACCAGCTTCTGATGCAGACTTCTCAACCCATAATCTTCCGTCACGGATCATTGCGTTTATTTCACCACTTCTCGGCAAGATCTTAGCAAAACCCATGTATCTATTTCCCCGTAAATCGAAATAATGGTGGAGTATCTGCTTCCGACTCGATTTCAATCCTATCTTCAGAGACTTGACCCCAAGCGTCGTCTTACTTCCCTCGTTGCTTCCCACAAGACACTCATCACATTTCTCTGGATCACCGCCTTCGTTTCCGTCTACCTATGGCAGCGAACGGCTTACATCGGTGTCTCCGGCCCTGGCCTCGTTGGAGGGAAGTTCACGGTTTTCGGGCGGATCAAACCGACGCAGCCACTGCCACGCCTGAGACCAGTGGTGTTCGATTTGAAGGATTTCGGAGGTATTGGCGATGGGTTTACGCTTAATACGGAGGCGTTCGTGAGAGCGGTGATGTCAATTTCGAAGCTTGGGAAAAACAGCGGCGGAGGACAGCTGAATGTGCCGCCTGGACGGTGGCTCACGGCTCCGTTCAATCTTACTAGCCACATGACTCTTTTTCTAGCTGAGCATTCCGAGATTCTAGGAGTTGAGGTTAGTGAATGATTTTCTCTTGTATTTCTTTTATCTCGAAACAACCAAGGAACACAACACTTTATGTATCGATTGATAAGTGATTGTTTACTGAAAGTGAGACGTTTTTAGCTCTAGTTAGCTCTATTTAGCTCAAAAGTGCAGCCACCACTAAGCTTAGAACACGAGATTTCTCGGTTACTGACAATCCACTCCGACCAAGTTGACTTTGTTTGCTTGGTTCTGTTGAATAGAGAGGTAACTAATTGAGTGGAGAACAAGTGCTATATTTGGTATGCAAATGAGTTTAGCTCAGGTTTAAATACTAGGCTGTAATCCAAAATGGAAGCACTGTTGATAGATTTTTATGTTTTTTACAGTAAAGGTTTGCTCAGTGAGAAAAGAAGAGTTGCACGACTAAATGGGGCTCGAGGCTTTACTTATTTACTTGATGTATCGCTTTGATTATCAGGATGAGAAATATTGGCCTTTAATGCCACCATTGCCTTCATATGGTTACGGTAGAGAGCGTCCAGGACCTCGTTATGGAAGCTTAATCCATGGTCAAAACCTCAAAGATATCGTTATAACCGGTTAGTGATTCCCTCTTTTGAGTTCATGTTTGTGGAATTATGACAATCGGTTAGTGATTAGCGGATATTAACAAGCAGGTCATAACGGAACAATAAACGGACAAGGACAATCGTGGTGGAAGAAGCATCAAAGACGACTTCTCAACAATACAAGGGGACCTTTAGTTCAAATAATGTGGTCGAGTGACATAGTTATCGCTAACATAACACTGCTTGACTCACCGTTTTGGAGTCTTCATCCATACGACTGTAAAAACGTGACAATAAGAAATGTCACCATCTTAGCTCCTGTAACTGGAGCACCTAACACGGATGGAATTGATCCTGGTATGTTCATTTACTGCTTACTATCTCTTCTTGCTCGTTAAATTTAAAACATGTTTACATCTTTACCGGAACAGATTCGTGTGAGGATATGGTAATTGAAGACTGCTACATTAGCACTGGGGATGATGCTATTGCTATAAAGAGTGGATGGGATCAGTTTGGTATTGCATATGGACGACCTTCGACGAACATTCTTATCCGTAACCTCGTTGTTCGCTCTGTTATCAGGTAAAGAGTTTTCTTTTTTTCACTTCTCAAAGAAACAAAAACCAAACATTTCTAGGTGTTGACAGTGCTGGTATATCAATCGGAAGCGAAATGTCGGGTGGGATATCGAATGTGACGATAGAGAACCTCCTGATATGGAACTCACGACGAGGAATCAGAATCAAAACGGCTCTAGGACGAGGTGGTTACATCAGAAACATAGTCTACAAAAACATTACACTAGACAATGTTCGAGTTGGAATCGTGATCAAGACGGATTACAACGAGCACGCGGACGATAACTACGATCGGAAAGCGTATCCTAAGCTATCGGGATTCAGTTTTACTGGAATCCATGGACAAGGAGTGCGAGTGCCGGTTAGAATCCACGGAAGCGAGCAGATTCCGATAAGGAACGTGACGTTTCGAGACATGTACGTTGGGTTGACATATAAGAAGAAACATATATTTCAGTGTTCGTTCGTGAAAGGAAGAGTTTTTGGATCGATATTTCCTCGACCTTGCGAGAATTTTGACGTATACGACGAGGAAGGTCGGCTTGTTAAGGCTGCGGCTGCGGCTGAGTCCAATGTGACGGACATTGATTACGACATTTAAATGTTGTTTGTTCTTTCCAAATTACAGTCGTTTTATGTACATAAACGTAGATTCTTCTCTTCTAGAACGCAAATTCCACAAATTCCACTGTTGACAAAAAAAANGCGGCTGAGTCCAATGTGACGGACATTGATTACGACATTTAAATGTTGTTTGTTCTTTTCCAAATTACAGTCGTTTTATGTACGTAAACGTAGATTATTCTCTTCTAGAACGCAAATTCCACTTTTGACTCAGTCTCAGTGCCCAAAGCTGATTAGCAAAATTGTATTTTTAGTTGCCAAACTCGAATTCTCACCTATCACATAAGTCCAACAAATAAATTTAAAATATAAAAAATTAAAAACTTAGTTTAATGTCACGAGAAGCATGTTCCTGCACCAACACCGACGAACTCAATAGTGGTCATGACCCATGTGGCCCCTCATCAACTGTACTTGTTTATATTGTTCCTTCTTTTAATTTAATTAATTATTACAATTATAATATTTATGCCTCCCTTAAAAGTCTACAAGACGCATGCCTAGCTACCTTTATATGTACCACACAAGAATTGAATAAACAATTTGGTTGATAGTTTCTAGAAATTTTCATGTGCGTATTGTTTTCTATACTTTTTTCAAAATATATACACCAGTCTTGTTGGATGACCTTGTTTATTCGAGGGATCACAATCTACAAGTCTTAGGCGATCATGACGCTCTAAATAATTGGCTAATGCTGGTCTCGGTTCAAGCCCTCGTTCATCCTTCAAACCCGTCAATCCTATTGTATTGCTATCGTTCTTGTTATTTCGGTTTATGCGTTGTAAAAACTCGTTTATATATATTATTATCCTTTGTGTCAAAAGAAAAAAAAAACGATACAACGTGGCTACGTTAGCAAAGTCAACCATGTAAATTTCAAAGTGTTTACTTAAAAAAATAAAACCCTAAACGTAAAGACAGACTTGTACTTTTCTATATTCCACCTTAAATTCAACAGTATAGTATAAATACGAATAAATATAAGAGTCGTAGAGAAGAGGTAAACTCAAATTGTGCAAGCATGAAAATATGTAAAATAAAATAAAAATATGATTAGACACGTTACTAAACTAGTAGCTCGGATCTGTATTCCTTCCCCAACTACTCCACGCATTCCCCCACGNCTAGAAATTTTCATGTGCGTATTGTTTTCTATACTTTTTTCAAAATATATACACCAGTATTTTTTAAGACATAAAAAACGATACAACGTGGCTACGTTAGCAAAGTCAACCATGTAAATTTCAAAGTGT
>OVAO01000549.1:0-20390 GCA_900406285.1 Biscutella auriculata | reverse complement strand
ATAAAATTCAAATTTGAATGTACGTACTAAAATATTCATCATAGGTTTTGAACTCTAACTTTGTAAATCATATGTTAAATTTTGATCATATATTTTTTGAAAAATCAAAATGTATTTTGGTTTTAATATTTAATCATAGGCTAAAATATACCTAAATTAAACATATTGTCCTATGATACATTTGTTTACGAATTTACCTACATTAAAACGAACACTATTTACAATCTAAAATCTATAACAATGTTTTAACAAATTGAATATTACTTAATTACCTAATAAATAGTTAAAATCAAACAAAAAATCATGTATAACTTAGAATTATATACTATTACTTTTTTATAATCTAAAATATAAATTATTAATATTAGTTATAAAAAAAAATTAACACGTGTTTTTACGTGGATACAACTCTAGTTATATATTATAATAGTGATATATTTACAAATAACACATTAGATAAAAAATATTTTTTATAAATACTTCCGGGGATTTGTTGTTCGAAATTTCGGTATTAGGTTCAAATTAAATAGAATATATAAAAGAGAATAAAGTAGAGAAAATAATTGGAGGAAAAGGACGAGAAGGTAAACTCGAGAGGGAGAGAGAGAGGCAGAAACAGAATAACAATGTGGATCCAACAGGTCCCAAATGCAGCCAAAGAACGTTGGGAAGCTCTTTTATCTTATTTTATTTTATTTTATTTTCGTTACTCCAATTTCCGATGAACTGTTTAGATCATCTTGATTTTGTCTTAACCGATACTCCATCGGATTTGATTGGTAACATGAAATCTGTAATATTTTTATAGTTATAAATTATAAAATATATGTACTTATAATTAAGAGCCTTTTAACCATAATTCTTTAGAAATATATATTATAAAATAATATAAATATAAAAAAAAATTCAATGGAACAGTATATGTTATGTAATTGAAAATGTTATGAGTTCAATTCTCTTCTTTTTCTTTTTTGTCTTAATTTAATATTTTATCAAAACGATGTAGTTTTGATGTTTATAAATAGATATATACAAACTTTGAAATATATATATACGGTCGAGGGTTGCAGGATGATATAGTTGTAAAGTTTATAAAGTTTTAACGTTGAAAATGAAAAAGAAAAACTAGAACAATAAACACTAATATACAAAGAAATATTCAAAACTAATTAAATAAAAAAATATGTAAAATATAGATAAGTTGATAATAAAAAGTAGATATTTTTTTTACAAAATTAAATATATAAAATTTTATTACAATATAGAACGTTGGATAATAAGTAAGAAAAAAATGATAAGTAAATATTTGAAAAAGGTTAAAGTAGATTATTAGGATGATACAAATTTAAAAATTAAAATAAGATATAGATTTTTAATGATAATACATATAAAAATAAATAGTTTTAAACTGATAAAAATATTTTATTTACTTCTTAAAACTAAGTCAATCATCTTTTTAAACTAAACGGACAAAATCAATCTCAGTACAAATTAAAAACTCACTTTTATGTGTAAGTGATAATACTAGTGAACAATCACAACAAAATAAATAAAATAAATTTAGAAAGATATATTAAACAAAAGAAAAAGTAAATTACATTATGTAGATAACAAAATATTAAATATAGAGAGAAATGTAAGCTTATAAAACAAAATAAAAACATAATATAAAAGATAAAATGATGAAATAAAAGTTCAATATCAAAATGAAAAGGCTACAATTATTTCAATATTTAGGAATTGAAATAACATAAATATTTTAAATATATATACGAGTTTGTTATGATCATAATATAATATTTATAAAATAGCACATAAGAAAATATTATTAATTGAATACTAGATAGATTAAAATTATATTATATCCAAATTTAAATAATTTTTATTAAACAAATATCCGCGTATCACGCAGGTTCTCTCCTAGTATAACATAATGATCGTGCTAATATAATCAATAGGCTATATATTCTAGTTACTTACAATTAAATTTCATGATTAATTATAATATTTATTTTCTAAAGTGCCATCACATTTATTAAAATTGTACTTAATTTTTTAAATTATAATTTTGCAATATTTTTAGTTTTATAACTTTTTGATATTTTAACTTTAAATATATGACATCTAATAGTTATTAATATTTTTTCTGAAATTATTATATAATTTTAAAATATTGTATTTTGTATAAAATATTAATATTATTTAGTTATATTAGTCGTTCAATTGTTAATAATCCTCTTATGTATTAAAGGAGAAACATTATTGGCCATGTTGTCAAACCCACAATTTTTAATTTAAAAACCAAACATTTTAAATATGTTGTCAAACACATTTATATTTAATTCTTTTTAATTGATTAATATTATTTCTTCTTTCCAGACAATATATTAAGAAAAGGTTATTTATAATTTAAATAAATATTTAACTTATTCAAATTGTCTTATATCCTCTTGTATATTAAAAGAAAATGATTGGAGATCACGTGTCTAACCTACAAATTTTTACTTATTTTTATTTTTAAAATTTAATATCTTAAACATCCCAACACATATATATTTTAATGAATTATTATTATTCTATGTTTTCAAACAATATATAATCTTTTAAAAAAATTATTATAACAATAAAATTCAGACATAGTCCGAGTCCTTGCCTAGTTATATATTGAATTCGGATCATGATTTTACCAGTTGAACCATTGAATTGTCTTCGTTTTTTACCCTTAAAGACTTTATTTATTTCTCTCTCATTTTTTTTATATCAACATAAGATGTAATATTTTACAATTTTTAATTTATTTATCAATGTACTTCTAAATAATATTATAGAGATTATTTATAGGAAAAAAACTATAATAGATTATATTAAGATAAGCTAGAATTATTTTAATATTTTGTTAGATTTATCTTGAAATAACAAATTCAGATCTGTCTTCATTTAAATTTTGTTATATGTATCTTGAAAATATCTTCAAATATCAATTGAAATTATATATATATATTTCTGATTTTATCCTTAATGAATATTTTAATTTATTCTTTAAATTAATATTTTTACAATAGCATTCATGTAATTTTTAATGATTTTAAATGCATGTTCATAAAAGTGATTAAGAAATAATACTATAGAGATTTATAAATATACTAGATTTTGACCCACAACATGCGTGGAATAGAATATTATATTTATAAGATTTTGTATTGTTAACTTTTGAGCTATTTCTTTTAATTATGTTTAGGTATGATCGGTAGAATCTAAGTATTTTTGAACTTTGAAAATTAAGTATTCTGAAAATATAGATATTAAAATATTAAAATTTGATATAATATTTTCTAAATTTCTATAGAATTTGAATATTTTAAACACCAAAAATTGAATATAATATTTCCTAAATTTACTTTGTGAATGAAACCTAGACTAAATGTATTCTCAATTAATATATATGATATTCTTTTTCATCTTATTGTGTGATTTAGGGTTTAATGTTAGGTTTATGATTTAAAATATAATATTTAGGGTTTGATGTTGAAGGTTTATGATTTAATATGTAGAATTAATATTTAATTTTTTGGAGTTAGTGTTTAAGGATACAGATTTGGATAATTAATGGAATTTAAGTCAGTATTCAATAAAAATGTGTTATTAGTAGAATTTTTTATTTATATAATTTTTTTCTTCTATAAAACTCACTTTAGTTTTATATCTACTATATAAAAGGAGAAGGGGGTGCTCTCCTAACTTGACATGTGGCACTCCTTTCTTATAAACAATAATTATATAATTAATATTATAAAGTTTGACAAAAAAATAAATGTGGCGTAGTGGTTAAGTGTATCATTGTCTAAAGTTGAGGTTATGAGTTCGATTCTCACTTGTCTCACTTTATTTTATTTTAGTATTTTATCAAAACGACGTAGTTTTGCGGATTGACCACAACTTACTAAGTTTATTTGCAATTTCTATGTATGAATGATATAATTGCAAAAAAATCATTAAAAGTTTTTTTCCAGTAAAATATATATAAAATCATTATTTATAATCTATTTAAAAATATTTAAATACCAAAAAAAAGAAATAAAATTTATTTTGTGTATTGANAAAAGAAATGAAATTTATTTTGTGTATTGATGTATGATTAATATGGTTTGAATTTTCTTCAGTAAAATTACTCGAATTTGCATCAGAATATTCAAAATAATAATATAATAAATCATGTTGCCATGAGTGAATTTTCTTGGAAATTTATCAATTTTTCCTTATAAACATAAAAACAAAGACAAACTAAATAGTAAAGAAAATATTTGACTTGGTATTCTCCTCGAGACACCAAAAAGAAAATATTTCATATGTGTGTTTCAAATTTGATTAGTAATTTTTTTATTTGAACAATTTTTTTGACATGTGGCATAATATATTAAAATTAAATTATAATTTTGAGAATCATAAAATAATAATTTTAGAGTAAAAAAATATAAAATACAATTTTGACCCCGCCAAACGTGGAATTATAAAATTTGTAGAAAACAAAAATAAAATCTTATTTATAAAATACATTATAAATATTATTATGGCATATTTCACTATAACTAGATAAGAACTTCTCGTATTAAATAAGAAAATATTGGTTATGATTCATAGTTGAAGGAAAAATAATATAAAATTATAATAAACAAAATAAACTTCGAAACACTTCAAAGAGATGAAAAATATAAAATAAACAAAATTAGCTGAAAATAAAATATTAAATAAAATTATAATATAACAAATGAAATGTATGTGAAAATCCAAATTTTAAATGAAATTTGAGAAATTTAGAAATAATTATAATATCTGAAATTAGATGATAGATGTGAGACAAAGAGAAATAAATAATCTTGAAAATATATAAAATATTATTATGATCATAGAAATGATTTATTTATCTAACGTGAAGTAATAAAATAAACTTATATGTTCAATGTGAGAACAATAAAATAGATATTTAAGCATAATATATGCAAAATAAATTATAATAATCATAAAAAATAAAATTGATAAAATAAAATATAAAATAGTTTCTAAAAGCTTAACTAAAAAGTTCTATATAATAATCGAGATATAAAACTATACCCGCGCATGCACGGGTTCTCTCCTAGTTATATATAATAAGAGAAGAGATCCTTTTTACAATCATAATTATTAAAATAATTTTTTATTAAGTCTTTTTAAAAATATTCATGTAGTTCAAGTGGTTGGTAGTTATAATAGGTATTCTTGATGTCAAATGATCAAAATACATGATTTTACGTAAACATTATTTAATTTTTTCTTATCAAAACGACGTTGTTTTGCATTTTATTAAAAAATACATAACTCTCATACAATCCTTATATAAAAGAGTTATACCGCATATTGAATATGATTTCGTGTTTTTGATTTGCAATTGTTTAATTTGAAAAGTAAAGTTGCAAAAGTTTGTAGTTTTTAAAAGTTCTTTTGCAAAATATTATAGATTTTAATGTTTATCTATTCTTTTTTACACAATTGGTGTTGAGGGTATTATAAAGTCTGCAAATTAGTTTTATATATATTTCTTGTACATAATTGACTTTCAAACTCACAATAGAGCTATTGTTATTTGTTTTGTGTATAAATGTGTTTTTATCCAGATAGTGCTTTTGGGTTTTCAACCAAGAAAAAGATAATATTAAAGTAGATATTGAGTTTTCGATTAACATACAAGATATATTTGTTAGAGAATCCAAATCTCATGTATATTTAATAGATTTGTTCTTCAGAAAAAAATAGAAGGACTCTCACATCTAATTAAATCAATTTATTGACTTTGATACATCTTTTGATTTTTCGTTGGCTTTGATAGTGCTCAATGACCTCTGGCTTCACGACATCACTAATCAATCTTGTTCATCCATTGAAAATAAACTTCTTCAAAGGTAAGCATATATAATCATGACTCATCATCATAGACGATTAAGGTATTGACATGTTGTGTTTTTATCGTTTTTAGGATTAGTTTTCATTCGTTTTTATTCGGTTTTAGCTTGCATTTAGAGTCTTTTAGGTCATTTTTCATTGCATAATCATGTTTCAAGTGTGGAGCGGAGCATTGAACAAAAACGGGTGCAAAACACGTTAATATGACGGCAATTGAAATCCAGACACAACCATCCCGGTCAAGATAGTCCCGACCAACAACCCAGACCGAGACTGTCCCTAAAATCCAACCAGACCCCTGTGTCCCGGTGAAGGTCCCGGTCTGCACAGCCCGGAACATATCATACAACCCAGATTTGAGCAACCATCCGGTCAAAGCATCCCGGTCTGCCAGACCGAAATAATATGTTAATTTGACAGCAATTAAAATCCAGACACAACCATCCCGGCCTGGACAACCAAAGTGTCCCGGTCTGCCAGCCCGAGACTGTTTCCCAGTGGAGGTTTTTCTATAAATAGAAGAAACCTAATTTTAGAACTAATCTTCACTTTCTCTTTAGTTTTTCTTTGGTTATTATTTTCTCTCAAGTATTTTGTATGAATCCTTGTGTTTGACTACTTTTATCTCTTTAATCTATCTTATTGCACCTTAATCATGTCTTTCTCATCTTTAGTTTATGTTTGTTTGATGGTTAGTGAGTAGTTTATCTCTAAGTGAATGAATTAGGTAGATTATGGTGGTTTAGGACTTAGACATGCTACTTAGGATTTGTAATCAACATATATTCACTTAATCGATGAGCTTAAGGCTAGAAGGGAAGTAATTAATCAATTTTAGAACTTAGACATTTCACGCCCGGAAGGTGTTCGATGAAATGTCTGAATGAATTTTTAAGTGCTATTTGAAGCCTAACCAAGGGATTGTGCTAGGATCATATAGTGATTGCATGGACTAGGGTTTAATGCTTGCTAATTCATGCATTTAGTCAAGGGATTGATACATGTTTTGGTAAAGGGTTTTCACCAAGGGATTGAGTTTATCTAAATTGGATAGCTCCTAGATCAAGGATAAGCATTTAGATGTTGTTAATGAGTAGTATGTTTGAAGATTAAGCCACCGAGTTGATAACCTTAGTCCATTCGCTTAGTTTCTCTTTGTATTTCTCTTTAATCGATTTTAGTTGTCTTTATTCTCTTTGTTGCAATATCGTTAGTTTCAATAGGTTTGTTTAGTGACAAAACAATCTCTAGTATCTTCTTAGACTTACCATTCCTCTCAATAGAACTAGAGTAATCAAAAGCCCGAAAAATGGTACGATATATCTTGGATACTTGAATCCACCCACTATACTACATTTGACTATAAGTAGATATTAGTCTTCTCTTTATTCAATAAGAAGAATGCGAAATATCTCTTTATCAGGTATGTTGTTTCTACCACGAACAAATTAACGGCTAGATCAGAGAGCATGTAGAATTCAATATTAAATAACCAAACAGTTTAATTTAAATATTACATACAATAATTTAAAAATAATAAATTAAAAAATAAACCCCAACATCATTTGTAGAGATATTCTTCTAGTTTTAGATAATTATTCTATTTTATATAGTTTCTCACCTTAATAATTTATTTTCTTGACTATTATAATATTCATTTCACTAATTAAATCAAATCATCTTATTTGGTTAAGTTGGTAACAACTAACAAGACTAGAGATCCAAAAAATAATTGACATTTAATATATCAGTTAGATGAAAATTTTCATTTAAATATTAATTAAAAAAATATATAAATGAAATATATATTGTAGACAATGTAAAATATATAATCGATTTGAAGTATTGCACACTGAGTAAATACATACTATATTGAACATTCTTCTTTTGCAATTTATAACTAATCCCGAAGAAAGTAGAGAACAAAACAAACTCATATCAGATATGACTAAATATAGTGCACATAGTAACAAATGTCTCTGTTTACATACATGTGGGATAAGTGAGGATACATAGTTGTCTCATAACTCAAATCCAATAATATGACGATTTTTTTATAATTTTATAAAGAATTTCTCTTTCGTATAAACTTATAGCTTTGAAGAAGATTTTCTCCATATATTTTATATAAAATAAATATAAAAAACAATAAAAATATTATCAGTTTGGGTACACAGAAAGATTTTGTTTTTTTTCTGAATATAATGAAATCAAATGATCTATAAGTAAATATTGGTTTGATTCGCTTTGGCAGTTTTCTCCACCTCTATTTTATTATTATAATAAAGCCCTGCCATGTATTATATAATTTCAATAATTTCAATTTCATTAGGTTGGAATCCGCACGATTAATGGTTCGAGCTAGTGTAATAATTGTATTAGAATCGTTGTAAGATTTGTTTTCGTTGTTATATAGGCATTCTTTTTATTTTGTCAATTTATATACAAGAATATAGAATAACTAGTAGTAAATCAAAGTAAATAATATCATTTGATTGGTTTTGTTGTGATTTACACTTAGCTATCTTTGGAGATAATATTTTAAAATAAAGTTTATATTGTAGTTTATACTTTTGGTAGAAGTCAAATTTCTAATTATTGGCAATATATCTATATTATTTTATGCAACTCTAATATCCATTTAAAAAACTCTTTAACACATGTATTTTTAAAAGAATAATAAAGATAATATATCTAAAATGTTCCACAAATTTGTGTCTTTTATATTTTTGTAATATTATTTTAGAGTTATTTTTATGAATATAAATTTAAAATTATAAAAAATTATATGAGATATCATTGATAAAAATCAATTTAAATAACAAAATACTTTCTATGTTACGTTTTAATTAACATTTAAAGTTATTACACACAAATTAATAAATATATTAAATAAACAAAAGGATACAAAAGATAATTAATGATCATTTTATATGAAAACTTAAAATATAAAATAGAGAGAGTATAAATATTCATTAAAAATAAAACTGAAAATATATACAAAATTTTAAAAATTATTGAAGATAGTATATCTAATTATATACGCTTTTATTTGGAAACTCCATATCAGTGTAATTTTTCTCAAAAAATTATTGTCTCTGTGAATATTAGATTACATACCTATAATTTATTAAACTATATTTCTTAACCATTTCCTATAATATTTTCCCCATATAGATATCTATTGATAGTTTTGTTTTTTGTCTTTGAAGCCACCGTTGCTTTATCAATTCATTTAAACACTTGTCTTGTTGCAAAACTCAACATAATGGATTGTTTCTTATAAATACAAAAAACTGAAGCAGTGGACAAACACTATACGTACTTGAATACTTTGCTTATATAAAGACTCAAAGGGACCCTTTGTTCCCATATCCTCAGGCAAAACTCACTCACTCACTTCTTCATCAAGAAGAAGAAACAATCTCAGTGATGGCAGTAAGTTGCGTAACAGCATCTCTAGATGAAGAACACATGAAACCCAAATTAGACCTTGGAAATAGTCAGATACCATTAATCTTCGATCCTTCAATACTTAACCTTCAATCCAATATTCCCAATCAATTCATTTGGCCTGACGACGAGAAACCTTCCATGGACGCTCCCGAGCTTGATGTTCCTCTCATCGATCTCCAAAAGTTTCTCTCCGATGGCGACTCAAGTCTCATCTCCGAGGCCTGTAACAAGCATGGCTTCTTCCTCGTGGTCAATCACGGTATCAACGAGTCGCTTATATCAGACGCTCATGACTATATGAGCCGATTCTTCGACATGCCACTCTCTGAAAAACAGAGAGTTTTGAGAAAATCCGGTGAGAGTTGTGGCTACGCTAGTAGTTTCACCGGCCGCTTCTCCACCAAGCTTCCATGGAAGGAAACTCTTTCTTTCCGATTCCACGACGAAAAGAGCCGTTCAAAAACCGTTCAAGATTACTTCTGCGATGCGTTGGGACATGAGTTTGAGCCATTTGGGTAAAAGTTAAAACAGAGTAATATTCTAAATAAAGAAAGAGAAAGAAAAATCAAACTTTTAACATGTCTTTTGTCCTTTCCTCTGTTTTTATATAACCGGCTTATTCTATACCGAACCGGTACAAACACTATAATACTAAATGTTATTGTTGGTTTGTGGCTGCAGAAAGGTGTATCAAGACTATTGTGAGGCAATGAGTTCACTGTCACTAAAGATCATGGAGCTTCTGGGGATAAGTTTAGGCGTATCTCGAGACTACTTTAGAGAGTTTTTCGAAGAAAATGATTCGATAATGAGACTTAATTACTACCCACCATGTCAGAAACCAGAGCTTACATTAGGAACAGGACCTCATTGTGATCCAACTTCTCTTACCATTCTTCACCAAGATCATGTTAATGGACTTCAAGTCTTCGTAGAAAATCAATGGCGATCTATTCGTCCCAATCCCAAGGCCTTTGTGGTCAATATCGGCGATACTTTTATGGTAAGGAAAAAAACTAGACAACATCTTGGTTTAGTTATGCATAGATATTGACCAGACTTAAGCTTGTTTTGTAGGCTCTATCAAACAATAGATACAAGAGCTGTTTGCACCGGGCGGTGGTGAATAGCGAGAGCGAGAGGAAATCACTTGCGTTCTTCTTGTGTCCGAGAAAAGACAGAGTAGTGAAGCCACCACAAGAGCTTTTGGACAATAACACACCAAGGAGATATCCTGACTTCACTTGGTCTATGTTACTAGAGTTCACACAGAAACATTATAGAGCAGACATGAACACTCTCCAAGCTTTTTCGGATTGGCTCACCAACAAACCAATCTAAGATATAAAATAATATTTTTGTCTTGTCTTGTTCTCTGTTACTTGCTATACTATTTATGCTTCATGTATATGGTATGATGCAATAACATCCTTAGCTTCAAATTTTTAGAATCGATCCATTAGAGCATGTTCAACGCTCATTTACGAGCGTTGCTTAGTCAACAAAAAATAATATAATATGTTGAGAAGGATCCTTCATTTGAAGAAATGCCACATGTCATGCAACTATTGGTCTAACTATTTATTTATTATTTTTTTCAGCTTAACATTTTTTAAAAAAAACTTATCCCGCATTTAACGCGGGTATTTTTATACTAAAAATATTTTAGCTGTAATAAAATATAATTTTATTTAATATAGCTAGATATATTTCGTTTATATTTAAAATTTTATCAAATTATCGATATAATATCAATATTCACGATAATTATTTCATTATTATTATTTAATTGAATACTTTTATTTAATATCTTAGTTAGTCGGTTAGAGATATTTTAGCCTACTTTTAAAATTAAATTATTTGATCATTATCATTATTTAATTGAATATTTTTATTTAATATCCTAATTAGTTAGTTAGAGATATTTTTGTTTATATTTTAAAAATTATAGATATTGTAATTTAAATCATTCTAGGCAATATTATGAGCAATCGAATCCGAGTTTCGACAATATTCTGAGTAATCGAATCTGAGTTTGGGATCACGTAATACACCAACAATTAAAAGCGGATTTGGTTGAGAATATTTGGCTCAANGCAAAACACCAACAATTAAAAGCGGATTTGGTTGAGAATATTTGGCTCAAGTTCGGCACGAATCAAGATTAGAATTAACCATTTTTACCCGTTTAAATATGTACTTTTTATAATATGTTTCTATTGCATTTTTATTAATAATTATATGTTATATGTTATGCAATTATTTATAAATTTAAAGAAATTTAAATAAATTACATTTTATTTCTAATATTATAATTTATAAAAAAATAATATTTTAATCTTAAGAAATTCAAATTAATTCTACCATTGGAGCCCTCTTTTTGTTTAAAATTCCAAAATTTCTTCATGAATTTCTTAACCATATTTTTGATTAATTAAAGTTTAAGAACCCCTCGTTTTAGTATTACCATTGCACTTGCTCTTAACACTCTCCAAGCGTCGAAAATGTTTTTTTTGGGTGCGAAAATAGACCCTTTTGTAGTGGTTGTCCAGCCCAGTCCAGAGCCACCCTAATTTCAGAATTTTAGAAGAGTACATGAAACAAGACTTGGGCTTAATGATCTTAGCAAAATTAGAAAGAAAGTGGATTCTTCGGAGAAATAGTAGTTGCTTCTCACGAGAGAGGCTTACTTTGTCTAGACCATATATACATCGTTTTTTCATTTTTATTAATATGACCATAATAATCTACCTAATAGTCAAAAAAATTCACAAACAGAGAAGAAATAAATGTTTCTATGAAAAATCAAAGAAAAAATCAATGGAAAAAATCAAAATTCTGACTGAATAACTAATAATATCATATGGTTAACTATTTGATTAACATCATTTGTTGACTATATATAAAAATCATTTAAATAGTGTATTTTCGTTAATTGTCTATACATTTTTTATTATATAATAAACTAATATTAATATATAAATTTATTTTAAAAATGTAATTTATTTTTATTTTTAATTTTAGAAATTTTATTTAAAAATTTATTTAAAAATTATTATGACAACTAACTCCTCATCTTATTTTATATTTACTTTTTTCTCTTAGTTGCAATTTTTTTGATATATTATCATTTTATTATTTAGAACTTTTCTTTTCTAATTTTTTACAATCCAATTTAGACTATTAAAAATTATTTATTTTAGTTAAATTTTTTTATATTCATTTTTACTAGCTTTTTGTCATGTATTCTAGCTTTACCAATACTCATCATATATGTTGTTCTAATTCTTTATACTCAATTTTATAAAATTAATATTATATAACAAATATATATTCAAAGATATTTTTTTAAAAAATATATCCGCCAAATAATATTTATATAAATAACCATATATACATTTATACACTATATAATATCCAACCATAATCACATGTATTTTAAAACATTATTTTTTTACCAATGTTTCTTAGTTCGTTCAATCCATTACATACTAGTTACAAGTAACCTTTTTTTTATTATTTGAGCTTCGAGTAAGGTGGTCATGATGAGCTTGTAGCCACTCCTTTGGTTTCAAACCACATGTTTTTAGAACATTCTAAGATCACATATAATTCGATTGTTCACCCAAAAAATCATTGTTTTGGTATATACGTAAGAGATCGTCCTTAAAATAATTAGTATATATATTCAAACAACAACAAAAAAAAAAAAAAATCAAATNAAAAAAAAAAAAAAAAAAAAAATCAAATCGGGATGATTCCATCTCTGAATCTCTCAAAAAATGACAACTGCTGATGGAGATCGTGCATGATCACGTATATGAGGATATGTTTGCTTCAAATCACTATCATATCATTATGGGATTAAATTAAAACCCACACGGACACAAGCACATAAAATAAGCTATTTATTATTTTGTTTCACAATTAGATCCGTCTAGAAACTTAACTATAGAACAAATTGATTAGTCAATTGGCAAGATATAAAATTTTCCATTTTAATGGTTTTTTTTTGTATATTATTATTCTCTTCTTATATGAAATCTTAAAAACAATAATGTGATTCGAATTTTCAAAATGAATTTATTAACATGCCATCAAACCTCTCCCACTCGTGCAGTTCTATATTTATTAAAAGGAATTAATATTCATATTACTTTTTTATCATCTTTTCCTATATAATTTTTATTATTAAAATTTAATATTTTAAATTCATAGCCAACCAAATTTATATTTAATTCTTTTTAATTTACTGTTATTTTTTAAATAATATATTTTCAATAGAAATTCTTTGTTTAAAATTGAATTAAATACTTAACTTATTCAAAATCACTAAAATAAATTAATTTTTAAAATTAAATTTAACTTATTCAAATAAACAATATATTATATTTAATATTTTCAATAAAATTTTGTTTATTTAAAAGTCAATCAAATTAGTGTATAAAATATAAATATTTAAAGAACAACCTAACAAATATATTTAATAAAATACAAAATTTAACAATATCTTTATATTATAACAATAAAATTCGAATATGGTCTTAAACTAGTACTTGTTAATGATTTGTCTTGGATCATTGGAAATAATTTGGGTTTTATTTAAGCGTTTGGGACTATCTTTTTTGGAACACAATCCGATTTGATGATCATGATTTTGTCGGACGGCATCTCATAGTTGATAATAAATTTAATTTTAATCTAATAATAATAATAATGATATCACTAAAAATAACAAACGAATATTAGCGAGATCTCAACCACTCATCATGCGTATCTCTTAAGTATAAGTGCTTAAAACATTTGAACTAGTGTCAACTTCGAGTTCGTGAGATTTATTAATCAAATTGGACTTTTAGATATATATAATAATATGTGATTCTGTTCATAAGGATACGTAGGAAAAGAGGAGGCAAGAGAAACCAAGATTTTGGGGGATATGTGTATATGAATGTCGTATCGTGAATTACAAAAGAAAAGGAAGATTTTGTGATTGTATATTTGATTTCTAAAATAAGTATTATAAAATTAATAATACTTTAAATCGCCTTACAACAAATTATTATCAATATTAGGAAATAGAAAGGTGGCTTAATGCATTGAATATAGGCTTTTATTTACACCAATATGCTTCTTTTTCTGAACAATCATGTTGATTATCATATGTAATCTAATATAATTCACTTTTTTATATATCAAAAGTATTATATTTAATTAGCCTTTTTATCACTTATTTGGTCACAGGCCGACACAATAACCTAATACTCGTATAATGGGAAGAGTAACAACGTTTCCACGGAAAACCGAAACTCTTGTCCGGTGAAAAGGTGCAAATACAACACTATCGAACTAAAAATCAATTCTCTATATTTAATTAGCCCTTAAACAATATACAAATTTACAATAACCATGCGACATTGTTGGTTTCCTTAATAAGTTTAATGTCTTTTAGATATATATATGTCTTGTACATTTGTTATGTCATCTACATTATCATTTGGATGTTTACTTTGTGCTTTGATTTACACGTATCCTGACACTTGATCAAGTAACGCTCAGTCTAGTAGTTCGAATCTTTTTTTGAGGATTCTTCTCTTTCTTTCCTTTGGGTTCGATTCACACTAGTCACCGAAACATTTGAGAAGATCGTTTTACGTCACTACAGGTATTAGCAAGAGCAGGTCCCGACCTTAAAAGAGATTAGGACTTTGCTCCTCCGAATTAACAAAAGAAAAAAATCCTGAGACTTGCATATATTGTGATGTCATTTGCTTGTATGTCTATGTTAGGGTTATCAACTTACGTACATTCAAACGATTGGATCTTCTCGTGTTCCTATTTACAAAATTTATAGCCTCTCTTCTTTGATAATTCACTATCTCGTCGTGCGTACGTCGATCAATAGCGAGGTTGGAAACTTAACTAACCTTGCACAGATTCTGACCACTATATAGCCCAAAAGAACCATTTCTTAATTCCTTTTTTTTGAGATTTATTATGTTAGTAGTATGACATTTCCGATGTTCCTTCCATTAGATCTTAATAAAAGATAATAAATCAATACTAAAGGATAAAGCCCCGCACGAAAACATAACAATGGAATAATACAAAATGTTAAAAATGAAACGAAAAGCAATCCTTGCTTGTGAGAAATATGCTATAATACAAACATAAAGAACCTTGGAGGTGAATGATGGTGAACTTATAATCTACCCACTGCTTCTTCAGCGTTTTAAGATCCACTACTACGTACAAAGATGAAAGTTCAACAATGCTTAATTAGCATAACGTAATATTAGTTTGTATTATATATGCATGAACAAAAATATGCAATATCCAACATTGCATCTATTTTTTATTGCATTTATGCATGTGAAAAACTATTGATATTAATTATGACTTTCACTTAATTAGTGCTAATTAGTTCATGATCTTTCCAAAACTATATATACATAACTTCATGAACAATAAATAATTGGAGCAAAGGACATGAAATCTAGAAAACTATGTTCTTTTTTATATCCATCCACAAACTAGTTCGAATACAAGATCTAAAAAGGAAAAGAGCTAAAACACAAATGTTTACAAGAAAAAGAGAGCTAAAACTCAAACGTACGTGCGTATAATGAATCAAAGAGCTAGGTGAAAAGAGAACATACGATGGAAGAATGTCTTGAGGACTACGAATGTTATGTATCAACTCCTCAACTAGCTTCTGCTGCAACCAAGCTAAGTCTAAGCACCCAAAACTATTAACCTGCAAATAAACTCAATATACTTATAACTTGTATATCTTGAAACCCTAGATTACCTTCAGTTTGACATGATACCTCTACTTGAATAGTGTGCATGAGCCTCTCGTTGACTCGTGTGGTGAGAGAGCTCATGACTTCAAGACCTTGTTCCTGAAGTGCTTCAAGAACTCTTGAGAGTGGTAAAGCTTGAGGACCTGATGAGTTGCTACTCACAGCTACTTCGAAACCGCTCACACATGGTTGCACCATCACAGTCGGTGGATCCGATCTGACTAACTCGGATCCAGGTCTTTCTCGATGCGAGCTCGAGTTATATCTCTCACCAGTTTCTCTACTTAACTCGTCTCTTCTTGCACTGAGTTCTTTAATTCTTGTTTCTGTGTCCTTAATGAAATTCACAGCTCCGTTTACATGCTCCGAAACAGCTCTTTTTCCCTACAAATTAAAAATTAAAATTAAAAACGAAAAAAAGAAAAAGACATATTCACAACCCTAGAAGCCAAACTTCACCAAATCTTGGTTTCTGGTTCGAACAATCAAGAAGATAAAACTTGAGAAAAAAAGTAAGTGAGAATATGAACCTTGATGTATTCGAGAGGTAGGTGAGTACGAAGAGAAGCAAAGAGTGTAGCCATTTCTTGTCTTCTTTGTCGTTCGATGTCGCGATGGAGCAGCTTTTTCTTCTTCTTATTGTCATCTGTTTCATGGGGAAGACCGGAGCCGCCGCTACCGTCACCGTCTCCGGCTGAGCCAAACGGTCTCTGACGCTGGTTACCTTTCTGATTAGGATTCTGATAAGGATCCATTATTTCACACTTTGAGTTTTAAGAATGCGAGATCTCCTTAGGATTTTGTGGTTATGTCGAATAATAATCTAATTTTGTTTACTTATTGGTTTTTTTATTTATTGAAAAATGTGAAAGGGAGGACCATTCTTTATATATTAAATAAATACTAATTAGGAGGACCAAATAATGCAGCTGCCGGAATACATTTTTATTTTTATTTTTTAATTTGTCCTCAAATGTTTTCTTTAATGGAATGATCGAGCCACGGGTTTGAGTCCTTGGCCGGTTGGCCTTTTTGAAAAACATTTTTTCTTGGATTTAATTGGTAAGATAAAGAGTTTTTACAACTAATTAGGCATCAATAGTATGTGTAAACATCTTCAATTCCGAAAAAATAGCCTTCCATAAATTAATTTCCAACATTATTTACGATGTAATAAACATATAAACTAATTTCTGCAATTATACACAAATTTAAAGAACAGACACAGTCATGATACAAAAAAACGAGACATATTCAATATAAGTAGTTTTTGTGGTTAGTAATGTTGGCTCCAAAAGAGGTTCCGCTTTTATCCCAGATTTAATTTTTGTTGGAGAATTCTGAGTCAATTGAGATTACAAGTTATTAGTCCGAAACTTTCTAGTATATACTTTCCTATTTCATTTTAATTGATGTTTAAGGTTTTTCACATAGATTAATAAATCATTTAATTTCTTATGTTTTCAAAAATAAAACACCATTTATTATTTACCTTACTCAAAATTGGCCAATAAAAAATAGTATACAAAATAAAAGTAATTATTTAAAATAAAAATGCAATTAATTCTTCATCGAAAGTTGAAAACATCACTTAATTTAAAACAAAAAAAATTAACTAGAACATCACTTATTATGAAACAGAGGGAGTATTAGAGAAAAAGATGGATTTTTTTTTCTGTGAAACATAATTTAGTGCAATTACATTATTACCAATATTATATTATTTATGTTGGATTTTAGAATTTTGGTACAAAGTTCGGGATTTTAGGAATAGCATATAACAATTCAGCTGAACAATATTCTATTTTAGGATGAAGAATTAGATCAAATCAATTTCAATTCACTGGAATAACATATATTATTACTTTCCACTCAAAATCAATTAACAATAAATGAATTGACTTATATAACTTATAATCCCTCCGTTCTTTATTATTTGATGTTTTAGAGTTTTTCACGCTGATTAATAAAACACAAAAACATCATTTAATTTATCTATTTTTCATAAAAATCTCATTAACTTCATCTATGACCAATCAAAAACCATACTGCATAGTATTGATGGATTTTAGATTTAATTTTTTACATTGAAAATCGAAAACGTCACTTAAAATGAAACAAAAATAAAAACCTAAAACACCATCTATTGAGGAACGGAGGGAATATATTATTCATAGTCAATGTTATGGATATATGGGATATTTCACAAATATACAGAATGTGAGTTTCATCAGTTGGAAAATGACATATGCTATGTTAATGTTGAACCGAATTGAGAAAAGATGAGCGGATGTGGTTTGAACCATGGTTCATGGGTAGTCTCATGTCTCTACCTACACATGTGGCAAAGTTAGGGATCTCCGGGAGAACAATGTAAGTTTTATTTTCTAAAGACTCTCTAACTCCCAAATAAGATGTTCGTCCTGTTTATAGAAAAGTTGTGTAGGTTTTGGAGTGAGTCGTTGGATGGATTGATGACCCAATCTACTATTTAGTGAAGGAGGTAACGGTGGAAAGTCTGACAAGAAAAAGGTGGAATGGATTCTCCTCCAATAGACTACTTCCATGGAATCAATTCACCAGAAAATGCTTTCCATAAGCCTCCAGCTACTACCTATAAACCTCATCCGCTCTTTCGTCTCCACTCTCTCTCTTTGTCCTTTCAACCAAGCCCTCTCTCGAGAAAAAACAATCCTTTTATAGTGAACTTAATTATATTAGGGTTCTAATCTAGTCAACTCTAGACGTTCCTTAGACCAGTATACACATCATGTAATCATATCTCACATTTTCTTGTGCACAGTGGTATGTAATCTTTGTCCCGAATAAGATAATTAAGGAGGTCAAACACACTTCCTCTCTTAGATCATCATTTTTGTCAGTCTTAGATTTAGCATGTTGGGTGGGTGAGTTGCTCAATGCTAACATAACCGCGTCTTTCATTAGGTAGGTGTAAACTCATCCCCGACATATGTTAGAATTTGCGGAATAGACGAAGTATAAGGGAGATTGAGAATATGAGAGCAAGAGAATAGAGATGAAGAACAAGAGAGAGAGTAGAGGGAGAATTAGAATAATAAAGAGTAAAAAGATTGATTTATTCATTGTTATGTTTCCAACGTATATAGACTACAAGCTATTGAATGAAAGAGAGATAATCAAATAATAAAATAAGAAATAGTCGTTGGGGAAGATGAAAAGTCACTTCTCTATTTCCAAACCCCAAAGCCAAATGAAGGTACGCCTTATACACTTTAGGTACACCTTATATTGATGAAGGTACACTCCAGGATTATTTAGGTACGCCTTAAACTGGTGAAGGTACACCTTGTACTTATTTAGGTATGCCTTATAATTGCTCAATACTCCCCCTCAAGCATAGGCATATGGAATGAGTATAAGCTTGGCAACCTATGACACATCACCTCATTAAAACCTTTAACATAGAAAAACCACTTGGGAGAAAAATTTGTAAAAGGGAAAAGAGTATGATGGTCGTGGATTAGAGGACTTGAGATCAAGATCGTGATAGGTCTACAAGTCCAAGTTTGTTATGGATGTGAGTGCATACTTTGAGACTTGCAGCCTTGGTGAAAATGTCTGCCAATTGATCTTTAGTTTTAGTGTAGCAAGGGAGGATGACTCCTTCTTCAATCTTCTCTTGGACCTTATGGCAATCGACTTCTATATGCTTAGTCCTCTCATGAAACACCGAGTTAGATGCAATATGTATTGCTGCTTGGTTGTCACAGTGCATGGTTATAGGATTGGTTTGTTCAATGACGAGATCTTTTAGGAGGGCCTTTAGCCAAGTGAGTTCATTTGTGAGCTTCCTCATCGCTCGATACTCTACTTCAACACTAGAACATGAGACCACATTTTGCTTCTTTGTATTTTAAGTAACCAAGTTCCCTCCAATGAAGGTGCAATAACCAATTGTGGATTTTCTATTTATCTTATCTTCAACCCAATCTGCATCACAGTACCCCACAATCTCGGTGGTAGAGTTCTTGCCCATCCAAATGCTTTGGTCCAGACACCCTTTTAGATATCTAAGAATCCTCTCCAACATGTTCCAGTGGTATACCGTAGGAGCTTGCATGTGTTGACTAACCTGATTCACGGTAAAGAAAATAGCAGGTCGTGTAATGGTTAGATAAATAAGCTTACCTACAAGCCTTCAGTATTGTGAAA
>OVAO01000548.1:3167-20402 GCA_900406285.1 Biscutella auriculata | reverse complement strand
TTTGGTTGATTTATAACATTGTTGATTTTCTATACTGTCGATTAATGTTTTGTTTGGCAGATATATTACTTTACTGACTTTTAAAACTACCGATATATATTTTATTAGGTTGATATTTAACAAAGTTAAATTTTAATAAAAGTTGACTTATTTTTTATATTTTGTTGACATATCTTATATTTTTGTTGACTTATTAATTGTTGGTAGACTTAAATTAATTTTGGTTGATTTATTACCTTGTTGATTTTCTATACTGTCGATTAATATATTGTTTGGTAGATATATTACTTTACTGACTTTTAACACTATTGATAAATATTTTATTAGGTTGATATTCAACAAAGTTAACTTTTTAAAAAATTGTCTTATTTACTTATAATTTGTTGACATATTTTATATTTTCATCGAATTATTATTTTAGCTAAACTTAAATTAATTTTGGTTGATTTATTACTGTGTTGATTTTGTAAACTATCGATTTATATTTTTCGGAATATTTATTACTCTGTTGACTTTAAAATACATTAACGAAATACTAATTCAATAACATTGTATTTTAATGTATTTTTTATCAAATACACAATTGAATAACAGTGGATTCTGAAATACTTAATAATCCACTAGAATACAATATCCAATAACAGTGGATTCTGAAATACTTAGGTTTTCTAATTTTCTTTTTCCAGTTTCATTTTTTATTTTTTTAGGATCGTCAGTTTTATGTAAATTTTTTAATAATTTAAACACGTTTTTGTCGTATGTATATTATCCATTATTAATATATTATGAACATAAAAAAATAAGATATCATAATTTTTAATTTTTAATCCATTCATATTTTTGAACATAAGAAAGGACAAAGATGTCATTTTTAAAAAAAATAAGGTATTTTTCAAATTTTAAAAATATCTAATGTATTTTTCAAATTTTCTAGAAAAATTGGTATATACAATAAAATTTTCCCTATATTTTATATCACTTATTAATAAGTAATTTAAATTTATATCACATATATTAATGATATAATTTAAGTAATACAATCTAATTTTTTTTTTTTTTTTTTAACGTCTTATATTCATAAAACTTAGAAGTAACAATTGTGTGAGTTTAACAAAGGAATAATAAACATTGGCGGATATGAATAGAAGGAGAAGGAGGAGGATTTGATATCTGAGCTTTCGCTAGAGCATCTGCCACTGCGTTAGATTGTGTTCTAGTCCAGGTAAATTCAACTTCTTTGAATTTATTCTTCCAGAAATTGAACTGCACTAATCCTTTTCTTGTACCAAAGGGTGGTTTGGAAAATAGAAAGAGCCAAATCCCGGTTTTGTCTCGATTCAATGTTTGTTTCCTTTATCGACTTTTCCGCCGCATGTTTCGTTTCCCTCGTTTAGTTGTTTCGCTTGCCAATTTTTTCACGTAACTATCCTTTTACGATCTTTTTTTCTTCTTCTTCTTCTTCTATATTTAACAAAAACCAGCAAGTGTTATTACAGAACATAATTACGTAGTAGAGCTCATATAAACGTGTTAATAAAGGTCAAAGAAACACGTCTAACAACAACAACCCTTTCTAACCTACTTTGTAAGAGATCCTTTTTGTAAGCTACACTTTATTTCTCACGTTCTTGTTCATATCGTTTACACAAAATTGACGCAATGTCACGTACCCACCCACCCACATCGTGGGTCCAATTNCCCCCAAAAAAAAAAAAAAACCTAGTATAATAACTAAATGATAATATCAAATTTTAATTGATAGAATATATCATGTTTTAATCGGGTTAGAAATAGTTCAATGTTCCACGTGGAGCATGAATGCCACAAATGCTCATCTTGTCAGAAAATATCAAAGTTGTGGTTGACCCAAAACTTTACTCAATATATCGGTTAATGGTTAATTGGTTAATTGTTTTGACGTGATGAGTAGAAATGATGCAGGCTTGTACAGCATCCCATCGAAGTGGCAATCTGGCTTTAATGTGTTTCGTTCTTTCATAAAAAATATGATTTTAGGCAATATACAAGGTTGTTTGATTACCATACAATAAAAGGGAATCAAAGTTTATTGTCGAATGTCAAGCGGTTATAGAAGCTCGTTTACCCTTTTAAGTTTCTGATAACTCTAAGATATGGATCGATATTCTATTTCTGCAAAAGAGCGGTACAATGTTTCTTGTTTCTTTATCTTTCAAGAAATTATGAATTTTTATAACAGAATGATATAACCGGAGAGCGAACGTTGACTTTGCGGACAAACTCTATAACAATTTTGCATTAATCTTGATTTAAATTTTATTAGATTTATTTTAATAAAATCTCCAATTTTCAATTAAAATATTATATTTATTTCTATTTTACCCAAATATTTTTAGTTTGTTCTTTATACTGATTTTTTGAATGACATATAATATAATTTTTAGTGATATTAGTTTATATTCGTGATTATTATATACTAAAACTTATATTTAAGAAGATACAATTATGTATAACATAATTATTATATACTAAAACTTATATTTACATTTTTGAAATTATAATATGTATTGGATTAAATATTTGCTTATTTTGTGTTTTTCCATAATAGGTATGTGCTCACAAAAAAATAGATATGTATAGTTTAAGATATATTAAATTATATTTCGATTTACGTGTAGATTATTTTTTTTAATATATATGAGAAGATGAAAATATGTAGAACATAATTATCTTATACTAAAGTTATATTTAAATAATTGTAATTATACTATATATTGTAAAAAATCTAAATTGAATATTGTGAAATTTAAAAAAGAGGTAAATTAGGTATCTTGTTGAAAATGATAAATCAAATATTAAAATAATTTGATTTTTTTTTTCAAAAATTCCTTTTTTAAAATTATAATTATATTAAAATTCTTTTTTAGATAATATATTATGAGAAAATATTTAATTTTCAGTTAACTTTTATACATATATTTCCAGCTTTACCCTTAATGAAAATTACATAGATTTCTAATTTTATCCTTAATGAATATTTTTATTTTAATCTTTAAATTATTTTTTTACAGTGGCATATCATGTAATATTTATATGATTTAAAGGTTATATTCTTAAAAGTGATTCGGAAATAATACTTTAGAGATGTGTGTAACTATAATCTTATTTATATAATTTTACAATGTTTTATTTTGTATATAATAATAATATTTGTTAGTCATATTAGTTGTTCAAAAATTATATGTTGAATTTGGGTCAAGATTTTATCCTTATTGCAAATATTTTTTTATTGAATATTTTAGATTTGGTTTCAAAATATCTGTTTTAACTAATAGAATATATTAAAAATATTAATTTTAAATTATTCTAGGTATAATATTCTAGATATTTCGAAACTATGTATTTAATCAATCTAATCGAGATTAAATATTTAAATATTTTTTTGTAGGTCAAAATATGTTTTATTGAATATTTTAGATCTGTTTCGTAAAATTCTATTTTAATCCAGTGTAATACATTTAAATTATTTTGTTTAAATTATTATTTTTAAAATTATTTTGTTTAAATTATTTTGTTTAAATTATTTTAAGTATCATATTTTTAAAAATCGAAATTATCTATTAAATTAATCTAATAGAAAATATATTTTTAGTGAATATTATATATTCATTTCAAAAGATCTATTTTAATCCAATAGAATATATTCAAAATATTAAGTTTTAAATTATTCTAGGTATATATTTTAAAAAGAGAGATAAATTAGGATGTTGTTGTAAAGGATAAATTCAAATATTAACATATTTGATTTTTATAATTATTTAATTTTTTATCAAAATTATATTTAAAATTTGTTTTTTAATATTTTTCTAAGTATGATATTTAAAAAAATGAAATTAAATATATAACTATTTTTTTTATCTTTTAAATCTCTATATTTAAATTATTATAATCTAATTGTTTGATTACATATATTTCGAGTTTTACCCTTAATGAAAATTACACGTATTTCCAGTTTTACCTCTAATGAATATTTTTAATTTGTTATTTGTTCCAATGACATATCATGTAATATTTTACTGATTTAAAGTCTATATTCTTTAAAGTGATTCTGAAATAATACTATAGAGATAAGAATATAATATATGTTTCATAAATATTTTTTTGTAAAAAATATCGAATGAAAATATAGAATAAATCACAAAAACTTAATACATGTCAAAAACTATTCTTCTAGAGATATTTATTTATTATTTCGTAAATATAAAACCCTAAAACTTAAATCCTAAATTTTTGTAATCATATGATTGTAGATATTGTTATAAAAAAATAATATTATTGTAACAAAATATTTGCCTATTAAATAGTCGGTTATGACTTTTTCGGATAGATTTATTCTGTTTTGATATAATAGATTTTAAGTTATTTCACTATAATTAGATATAATAAAAATAAATTAATTTATTGATTTAATCTTTATTTTTCTTATACATCTATTCAGTTAATATAAGAAATAAAAATAAAAAATATATTATAAATCAATAAACCTATAAAATTTAAATGATCCGCATTGTGGTTTATAAAATGTTAGAAACTAGAGTTTTATCCGCATTATATGCGGGTGACTTTTTCAATTTTAGTTTTTAGTTTTGTAATTTTTTGATATTTTAATTGTATATATATAATATTTAATAAAAATTAATGAATAATTTTCTTGTAAATTTTAGATCATGTTAAAATACTATACTGAATAATAATAGTTGGTAATATTAATTGTTTATTTTTTAAGATTATATGTAGAATCCAACCATAATATTACATTAAGGTCAACCCGTTGGACAATTAATTATCTTCAAGTTTTTATTATTTGAATATTGTTCTTCCGTTTATTAATAAAGCAAAAATATATTATAGATTATCTAAAAATATTATTATTATTATTATTATTATTATTATTATTATTAATAACTATTATGAATATTAAGATAATCTTATATTTATCTTATGAAAATCTTGTATAAGAGTTTTGGTTTTTTAATTTTTTTTTGTACTTTATTTGGAGTCTATGAAATATAAGAAGATAAATCTTTGATATAATTTAAAATGATTTTTGTAATTGTTTACTTATCTTAGTGAAAAAGATAAATCAAATATTAAAATAATTTGATTTTTTTGAAAATTAATTTTAAAATTAATTTTAAAATTAATTTAAAATTATTTTTAAAATTCGTTTTAAATTATTTTTAAAATTCGTTTTAAAATACTATCTTGTTGAGAAAATATTTATTTCTCAAGTTCTCAATTAAATTTTTATACATATATTTACAGTTTTATCCTTAATGAAAATTATATATATTCTAATTTTATTCTTAATAAATATTTTTATTTTGTTATTCAAATTTTTTTTTTCACTGATATATTATGTAATATTTTTATGTTTTTAAGGTTATTTTCTTAAAAGTGATTTTAAAATAATAGTATAGAGATGATTATGGAAATGACTATTGAATCTCGGTAAAAAACAAACGATAAACCAAAAATTAGGTTAAAATTATGTTAGATAAATACTCTAAAATATTACAAAAATATTCTAAATATATCCGATAAAATTGCATCCGCTATATATATATATATTTTTTGTGAATTTATTTTCTCAAGTCTCTTTTCTAATTCCAGTTACGATTTTCTTTGAATTTTAAAAAGATGACACATGTCGTATATAAACACCAACCGTGTTGAGTTTTCGTCCTCTGGATCCAATAATAAATAATTTATAAAATATTGTATCTCTATATATATTTCTCCAGCTAGATTGCTTCGGTGCCTCAGAAAAATAAAAATAAAAATAAAAATAACGACAGGCTCTCGCTCTCCCATCTTTCTATTGTGAGAATCCTGCAGCTTCTTATCGTCTTCCCCTGGAGATTTGTTCTTCTATTTTCTCTTTTTTGGTAAATCTTTACTTCACTTAAGCCACCAATTTTCTTCCATTACTCTTTCTTTACTTAAATCTAAAGTATTATTTAATGAGATCGTACTTTTTTTTTTTTTTGTAAAGTTCTTAGCTCTTTCTTTGTTTTTAGCAACGAAAGCAACTTTTCCTGATATTTTCAGTTTAATACCTAGATTGGCGAATCTTCTTATTTAGTTTTGTTTTCTCCTCCTCCTCCTTTTTTGCGTTTTCATTCTCCCTATTTTCCCGTGTCCTTCAANCAACTTTTCCTGATATTTTCAGTTTAATACCTAGATTGGCGAATCTTCTTATTTAGTTCTGTTTTCTCCTCCTCCTCCTTTTTTGCGTTTTAATTCTCCCTATTTTCCCGTGTCCTTCAAGCGATGAACTTTTATTGATGGATTTTCTTGCGATGAACAGGTTGTTTTTTTGTTTTTTCTTTCTAAATTTGAAGAAGTAACAACCCTTATCTAATATCTTAATAGGATAGTGGTATTCGATCTGTGATTGGTTGATTCGGAATTTTTCTTTGGTTTCATTAGAATATTCCTGGTAAATTCTTTATGCTGTAATGATGTGATCGAATATCTTTATGCCTAGGGTTAGTTTTATAATCCGATTCAATTCATTTGTAGCTAATCTTAGATTGAATGTTTTAAATAACAGGTTCATTGATTCATAAGTGCTCTTCTAATTAGTTTTGGATCACTTGATAGTTTAAAATATGTGGTTTTTTGGTTATGACATTCTTGCAGATTGGTATCTCTTGTCTTGTCTATACATTCCAGGATCTTTCCTATTAGGGTTTTTATGTAATGACCTTGAGATATTAGCTTGATTTTCTTAAAAACATGCTCATTGAAATTTGAACCACAGATCTCTTTGCATCTTCATATTTTCTGGTTGTCTGCTTCTCTTTTCACACTGTGTTCTTGGGATTTATGAGTACTTTCTATATGTTTAATTTTCTCCTTCTCCAGGTTCATCATATTCTACCAAGATGCAGCTCAAAGTCCCTGAGCATCAGGTTGCAGGACATATTGCTAAAGATGGAAAGCCCGGTCCTCTTGTAGATGACAAAGGTCGGTTCTTCAAGCCACTTCAGGGAGATTCTCGAGGTGAAAACGAGGTTAAGTTCTATGAATCTTTCTCATCAAACACAGAGGTTCCAGATCACATCCGCAGATATTTCCCAGTGTATCACGGCACTCAAGCAGTTGAAGGTTCTGATGGAGCAGCAATGATTGTTCTGGACAATATTCTTTCCAAATACTCAAAACCATCTGTAATGGATGTTAAGATGGGCTCAAGAACATGGTATCCTGATGCATCCGAAGAATACATCCAAAAATGTTTAAAAAAGGACACAGCTAGCACCAGTGTGTCAGCGGGTTTCAGAATCTCTGGATTTGAGGTGTACGATCACAAAGAATCAAGTTTCTGGAAACCCGATAGGAAGTTTCTACGCGGGCTTGATGTTGATGGAGCAAGATTGGCTCTGAGGAAGTTTGTGTCATCGAACTCACTCTCGGACATCGGTTCAGAACCAGACTCTGCTTTTGCGTCCTGTGTTTATGGCGTTTCCAACGGGATCTTAACACAATTGCTGGAGCTCAAGACCTGGTTCGAGAACCAAACACTCTACCATTTCAACTCTTGTTCAATTCTAATGGTCTATGAGAATGAATCCATCTTAGGAGGAGGTGATGATGATGGAGCTAGAGCACAAGTCAAGCTGGTGGATTTTGCTCATGTTCTTGATGGTAATGGTGTCATTGACCATAACTTCTTGGGTGGTCTCTGTTCTTTCATAAACTTCATTCGTGATATTCTTCAAAGCCCAGATGAATCTGCAGAAACATAGAACAAGGGTGTTTTGTTTTGTTAGCTTGGCTAATTCTATTTTTTGAATATAGACATGACTCCTTCACATCTGTACTTTGTTTACTTAAAAAGCATACATTCGTACCTCTTTTCTCAGTATTGTTCCAGTTCTAGACATATAAAAGTTTCCATTTGTGGAATATGAGAGAAGTTTTGGATTTACTTTCATCGTTATTTGTGAAAAATAAAAGTTTTGAGCCAAAAGCGACATAATTGAGACTAACGGTGTTTATTCTTAATAAGGAAGAGTGTTTTTGCAGTGAAATCCCAACTACCGCTAGAAGTATAGGGACTGAAGTGAATTTCTCTTCTATATAAATCACTGTTCTCTGCTTTTCCTTTTCAAATTCCCGTCTCGCGCGCATTGTCCGTGAAAGAAGAAGAAGAAGAACACGAAGACTGACTGAGAATGGGGATAGTATGTTTCGTACTCGATCTGCGGAATATCTCTCCTTCTATGATAGGTGATCTAAAGCAGGTCTGTCTCTCTCTGATTCTTTTCATTGTCAGTAGAATTTTTGTCGTAGATCGCTCAATCTATCTGTTGATCGTGTTTGGTTGTCTTTTCGTTCCTGAAGCTCGAAATTGATTGTTCTTGTGGAGTTCTTACTCGATTCTGAGATTCGAATTTGATTGTTTGACACGACTTTTTGTAGTCGTTTCTTAGACTCGCCAATTTATACGCCATTTCGTCTCCGGTAGATTCTCTCCCTGATCGGATCGGTTTGTGTTATATCCTGAAGGATCGGATTTCCGGTAACGATCAGGTTATACTCGTCGTCCATCGTTGTTTGCCTCAAATCGAATTTCTTACTCGATTCTGAGATTCGTATTTTCTCGTTGTTATGGATCTAGCAGTTAAAATTTGCGTACACTCCCAGTGGAAACTTTTGTCTTCGCGACTTCCATCACGCTGTTAACAGATTGCCTTTGGATGCCTTTGTACCAGAGATCGATGAATCAGGAGCCATATCTTGTAGAGGTCTCTCTCTCTTCCACTCTTTCTACTTCTGTTTCTTCATAGTTTCCTGGTTAATTTCATGCTCGTTAATCATAGTAAACTGTTCATAGATCTTAAGCTATCAAGTGTTCTGTGTGATCGAGCGCTGTACTCATGGGGATGTAGAGATAATATGAGGAAAGTTATCGTGATGAGTTCATGCTTCCCTGAAGACATGGATTCTGAAGAAAGAAACACTCTTATGGTCAGACAACTACTATATTTGTTAATGCTTTAGCTTGTTTTCTCAGTGCCGTCTTCTTCTTTTTTGGTTCAGGCTGCAGCAGATAAATGTGTGTCGGTGGAGTTTATTTTGCTTGAGAAGAATGCCAGCCATCTAAGCTATACGCAGGAGAATATTAGTAGCAGATATCTATCGGATCTTGACAATTGTTCATTTCAAACATGCATCCCTGGTAGGTTCCATATAACTAGCTGCTTTTCAAAGGTGACAAAAAAAAACTAGCTGCTTTTCACATTCTTTTTCACAAAAAATTCTCAGATTTTGATGACTGGTTCTTTGGAGTGGTTTTCCTTTCCCTGCATAAGGTTTCCAGGCTAGTTTAATGGTTTGAATGTATGACCGATAAAGAGGTTTTAAATCGAGTACAAGGCAACACAAAGAATAGTTCAAAACATTTCCAGAAATAGGATTCTGATATGTCCTATGCGTGCAGATGGAAAATCACTTCATGGCCTTGAAAAGAGATGGCTGCTGGATCTAAAGGATGATTCTGGAGAATCACCGCAGGCCCAGTTTATCTTCAAAAGTAACCTTCTTGGCTCAGTGAACAAGATTTTCTGCAATATCACTGCAACAGCAAATCAGATTGTCGACGGATTTATCCCTTTCCAAGTACTTAGCCATATCTCTAAACTTGAATCTTTTATCTTCTAATAAGCTTACGCTTAGCATGATTACGCAGGCATTGATAATTACCATATTGTAGGTTTCAAAGGTCATCTCAGCTACTGCATTGTCCACTGCAGTTTTTCATCCTCTTTGTTTCTGTTTACAGACATGCAGGTGCCACGGCGTGCCATTACGAGATTCAGTGGAAAACACAGCAGAGAAGCTGCAATGCACCGTGACCAATCATGAACTTGGAAATGATGATGTGGCTGAAAATTCTGTGAATGTTGGCGACAGAACTGTCCTGTTTTTACCGTCAACCCATAGCATCCAGAAACTTCATCGAGTTTCAACCCAAGTAAATTTCAATGTCATAGAGAGGACTAGTCTAACTTCCCTCAACGAAGGTACCGCTTTTAGCTACTGTGTGCGCTCTCCTCTTTTGACTTCCTTTCGTGCGTCCAAAATAGAGAGATTGATTCATACTTTGACGTAGGCTTAATATTTGGGACGCCCTACACTGTCACTCCTTCAACCTCTCATGAAATGGAAGCTACTTCAGAAGAAATGGATCAACCAGATCTAAACACTCAGAGTAAGCACAGTGTTCCCATAAAGAAAGCCACATTGCAGTAAGGTCTCAGAGTTTCGTTAAGCAGATAGAAATGCAGTTTTTCAGGGACTATGTGGTGCACTATATTCGATGGACCAAGGCTTGGTTTGTTCTTCAAACTGTAATTTAGACACCATGATGGTCGTGGAATTTCATTGTTACTACATTCTTCAACCGTCAGAAAATGGTCCGATGCTTCTGAGGGTAAACAAATATTACTCTGACCCTCTTCTTGTGATCGAATATTATCATCCTTATGATAATGATGATATGTCTTATGTCTTGAATTGGTGCAGATTCTTAGTTTAACATACAAAACTGTTTGCAGAGACTGGCAGGTTCAGAGGAAGTCATGCCCATATCCTTCGGTGTCAGTCAGTTTGCCGAGTCTTCTATTCCTCGAGAAGTCGAGGATTCCGTCAAAAGCGCTGTGTTAAAGGTCGATTATATTTCAAACGGTTGATAATCATATTAAGTATATAGATTTTCGAAAATTTTCTTTCTTTCTGCAATGCAAGCAGGTTGAATCAGCAGACTACAATCCTCTGACTCACAACAGAGGTTTCCACCAAAAACTGAACCTCCTTGTGAAGGAAAGTCTTCAGTTTGGGTGATTATTCTCTTCCTCTCTTCTTTTCTTCATTATCGACTTCCCTGAAAATCTGTTACTAACTTCTTCTGTTTTTCTTGTTTGTGGAAGTTCACTATACTCAAACACGAAAGAGGCATCAAGTGAGATGAGCTTAGTAGAATCTGTAATTCCAACAGCACAGACATTTCCAAACATAATAAATCCATCCATACAAGAAGAAAACCTTCGGGAAGTGCATACAATTGATGAAGAAGATAAAGCAACAGCTTCTATTACTAAAGAATGGGAACAACTAGTAGTGACTGAAGAGGGTCTCATGAAGTATTCTTCTTCTTCTTCTCCGGTTTTAAAGATACCCAAACCAAACATAAACCGCAAAGTTCAGTCTCCTATACAGAGTAAGAAGAAGCAGGCGGATATGAAAACGTCGATGATATTGGAAAGACTTGAAGTTCCGAAGAAAATGAGAGGAAAAGTTGGATCACCAGGCGTGGTCATGATGTGTACTCCAACCTCACCAGATGTCTCTTTCTTGTCTCAAAAGAAGCCCTTGATTCCTTTTCAGACAAGTCAGGTCTCTAATCACCAAACTGTTTCATCAAGCCAGCTCATGAGACCCAGCTTTCAGAGACTGAAAAGAAAGCATAAGTGACTATTAAGTAGGTCTTCTCAAGGTAACTTACTTCTCTTCCTCTGCTTTTCTTCTACTTACTCGATGATTGTGAGAACGTTACACGTGTCAATATCTTATCTCGAGGAGACTTAGGGTTTGGAAAAAAGAGACAAACATGATCTTGTGTTTGTTGTTTAGTTTCTTTTTTTTTTTTTTTTACAAAAACCAAAACCATATAAAATTCACATTAGATATGTACAGTTTCTAATATTTTTTTCATCATGAATATTCTTAGAACAATGTTAAAAATGCATATATCTACAAACTTAATTTGTTTTTTATTAGAAATTCTCTTTATGGAAACTGAACTTGGTGGAGGTATTACGAGAGAAATCCAGTGCTAACTGTCTTAGCTCTTGCACTAATCCAGCTGCTCCACAGTAAAACACTCCTGCCATTTTTAGCAAACATTTACATTATTATATACATAAATAGTTGAGAATAGTAGTGTTTTGTTAAAGAGAAACTCACCGACTCTAGTCTTGGGATGCTTCACAGCGATCTTTTTGTAAACGCTTCTCCAGTTTGGCCTAGCGAAATGGGACATGACACGTGTCCCTGACACAACGTCCACTCCGTTCTTGGCGTGGTTCAGAGACTGGAGCATCGTGATCAATGCAGACCTCGCGTCTCCTTCCTCGTAAACGCTGGTGCAGTAATTATGCAACTCTATTACATTGTTTTTGTCTGTTTCGCTCACTTCGTCCATCACGTTTTTAAACCAGTCAAAGGATCCTTGCTCTCTTGTCACCCAATAGAAGTAAGCTCTCTTGGTTCTGAACATTTCAGTTTTTCTTGCTGGAGAAAGAGGAGGTGTGACCATGTTGTGGTTCGGTGTCTGTCTTCGGTTACTGCCTCTTCCTACTCCTTCTCCGGTTCCTTCTAAATTATTGATTATATCCTTGACAATGCTGATCATCGGAGTAGCTCCGATCCCTAGACCAACTAGTAGAACAACTTCAAACTTCTTGTAGTCTTGTGCTGGTGCTCCATATGGACCGTCGATTAGGATTCTTGGAAAACTAAGGGATTACAGTTCAAAGTTAAAGCAGTTTAGTCTTTACATATACAACAATCACCTCTAAAGTAAGTAATGATTTAATGAATAAATGACGGATGGTTATTCATAAGACTTACTCAGGGATGTTACTCTCGAGCCTTGAGTCGGCTCTGTTTACGTCAGCAGTGTGTGACGTATACACCTATATACCATTGGATTAATTTACATACTTGGAGCCGGTTAATCTCTTGTTTAGGGGAAAAATCAATTACCTCAGAGAATAATGATCTTAACTTCTTAGTCCAGTCTCCGAGAACCCTGATGTGGACACTAAGGTAGTCATCTCCTGGAGCCGAGGTTATTGAGAATGGATGCCTGTTTTATATGCAAACCACTTTTCAATTTTGTTTCCATACAGATGAAATGAGAGTTTGTCTTCTTACCATTCCAATGAAGAAACTCTAGAACAGTTGAGATATATGTATTGACCGCTTTTGTATCTGAAGTTGCTTGGTCTTGACATTTGAAGCGTCAAGACATTCCCTGGTAATACATCGACCTGTTGAAGAATTAAGGAGATGAATAAACAATTACAAAGTCCTTCTTTTCTTGGGTAATAAAAGGAGAAATGGTTACAGATTCTACCTTTCGTATTGAAACAGCCTCGATGCGGGACCTGAGCGCACGAATCAGTCTTTCAGACAAGTAAAGAACCACCGGTACCGTCAAGTACATCCACGTCTATTAATTCACATGAAGAACAAAATCAGAGTCGATATTTACAACTTTTAATTGAGTCTAGTGGTTAATAAGTTATACTCACTGTTTTCTTGTACCAATCCTTGATGAGAAAGACAAAGTATCCGTGAACGACGAGCAGAGAGTATACTATAACAAACAGATGGTGAGAGTACCAGAAGGCGTTGAATCCGGTTATTTTCTTCAAAGGTCCAGGAAGCTTGAGCTTATTTCGTCTGAACCATGGTGTAGCTAATGTGAAGGCTATGGTCATTAGTATAACCATTACAATCCCAGTAACTCCTTCCACCGACTTCAAAAAGTGGATATAACTCTTTCTCTGTTCCCCAAAATACTGCACCATTGGCTTATACGTCTCTTCGTCTGCAGCTAGGAGCCGAGGGAAATCGCAGGCTAAGTGAGATGTGGCATGAATTACAACTCCAACTGCAATTGCTATTGCTATGACCTGTATAAGATTCAATAATAAGTGTTTGCATTTCGTATTATCTAAGATTCAGTCATGAAGTTAACATTACCTTGTGAAAATTGAGACTGTCATCGAAAGGAGCAATAGCACCTAACTTGGTTCTGGTCCGGAGCCAAGTGATGGTGTTCCTACAAACTGGTAACAAAATTATAGCCATGTTTAGTTTAAGGGTCTCTGCAGCTCCTTTAGCTATACAGACACAATTTCCCATAACTTGGTAAGCGGATCTCTTCCTATACTCTATGAACTTCCATGTGAACAGCCCTGCCATAGCACCTATCCATAGAGCCATCACCCACACTCTCTTCCAATTATCCAACACAAAATACTTCATCCCCCTGTAAAACCGTTCCCCGAGATGCCTACTCTGCGATACCTTGAGCTTTTGACTTAGCATCTTGCTCATGTCCTTATTACTCTCTACATCTCCCATAGCCTGCATCGGGGGTTGCAACAGAAGTATCTCGAGATGCTCTATCTGTTTGGCATTGTAGCAAGTGCCTCCAAATACATCAAAAAACATTCACAAACCAAACTTTTCTAACTAAAGAAGACCAAATAAGACGAACCTCATTCACATACCAAGATGAAGCCATAATGATAGGGATCTAGTGCTTCCATAATCAAAGCAGCATATTCATCGGCTTGTCTTCTAATGTTATCCAGCTCATTTGCAGAAGCACTTAGAGTTATAATCTGTTCATGATGAGGAAAGAGCTTCAAGTTTTGTAATACCCATCAGTTTAGAATCAGAATCCTACCTCTCTTACTTCGCCTTCATTTAACCGCCCGTCCCCATCCTTATCTACCCTGCAATACATACAACACTTTTAAATATGAGACTGAGAGTTTTCAAAGCAATTGAGAAAATGGAGTTCAAGAAACAGTACATGGCAAAGAAAGTTCGTAGCCTGGAATCAAAATCCTGATCAGTAATCTGCTTCCAAAACTCTCTAAGCTGATCCTTGCTTATTGAATCTCCACTTACATTTTCCCTCCTTGCTAAAGCGTCGAACAGTGCCAACGCAAACTCCTTGGACTTCATCCCTATACATTCACCGAATTTGGAACGGTGCAATAAACCGTTGCTAGTCACCGTAATTTCATTGAACTGTTTCTCAACGCTAGGCCAACCAGTAACACCATCAGTCTTGGTAATGAATTTGAGACCCTTGAGCGCTATCTCCGCCCTAGATTTCGAACGGCGGAATCTAGCCAGTTGCGGACCTTGCGGTCGCGGTGGTTTTCTCGAGGACGACGAAGAAAGTGAAGAAGCAACTCGTTTGAGTTCAATAGAAACCGAAGATGCCATACGTTTCAATAGCGAGTTACTCCTCCCTGAACGGCCTGGTCTCAAAAGCGATTTCCCTGGATCTTCGTATCTAAACTCACCGCCTCTAATGTCCGGCGACTTGAAGTCGTATACAGAGATAGAATCGTCATGGATCTCGAGCATAATTTCAACGTAGGGTTGATCTTCGTCAAAGTATCTACTCGTCGACGCCGCGTTCTGGATAATCGCCGATGACTGTGATTGATCGCCGTTTGGGTAATAGTATCTCGCATTTTCGAACTCCAACTTCTGCATTTCCACTTGGATTCTTCAGATATGTGTTTTTTGCATCATCTGAGAAGATTCAAGAAGAAAGATAAGAAAACGAAGAATTTCGAAACGTTGAAAAATGAGAGAGACGAACAAACGAAAGAACTTCTCAATGATTTATTTTTTCCGGAATACCAAAATCATCCACTAACCAATACTATAAAATTAATTTGTTACATTATTCAATCCAAGAAGATTTTGAATTTTTGCTAATGAAGAAAGTTTCAAATTAGCATGAAAGGAGACTTTACTTTTGTTTATTATTGTTGTGAATTTGTGTTAGGTTGGTTTGAATTTTTCTTAGATTTGTTTACGACTTTCTTTCTGGTCAATTCTCCCGCGCAATATTGTGCCACGTCATATATAAAACTTAGAAAGAATTGTTCAAACAGGCCGAGTTTANACATACTTTGTTAATAAAGTACACTTTCAAAAATTTTGACGACCAAAGAAAAAAAAAAAGTAGAGAGTTTCGAAAATGTCCTTATTGAAATTTCTATATTTTTNACATACTTTGTTAATAAAGTACACTTTCAAAAATTTTGACGACCAAAGAAAAAAAAAATAGAGAGTCGAAAATGTCCTTATTGAAATTTCTATATTTTTTCTACCATATTAAAACATTTTTAATCATAGTCATTCGATTTGTTTCTTGGTTAATGATCAAACGGTCCAAATTTATCTATTTAGGAATAGATTTATTCATTCTTTTATAAATAGAAAAGTAGATTGCCAGTTTTCGTCTTCTTTTATCTTCTTCTTTCTTCTTTTGAAACTCAATTTTATTTACCCATAAGAGTAGATCTATGAAGATGAAGAACAAGTGATGAGGGTCATTTTTTGGTTTTATCCTCATATACTATATATATTTTTTTTACCAAAGAACTGATTATCATAAAAAAGTAATATAAGAACTGGGAAGCACACCAAGCAAAACCTCTACAGAGACAAAAGCAACCAAGAATTAAAAGGAAAACAATTGATTTGAGCCAACTTCGTCAATGAATCCGCCTCCACATTCTGAGTTCTCAAATATGATTTGAAGGTCCTAGCTACGCCATGCGTTCAATACAAAATCTTGAAAGTTACAGAGATGACAAAAAGAGGGTATTTTAGTTGAGTGTTCCTTCTTGTTTCGATATCGGAATACTAAAACAAGAAAGAAAAAAAGTAGAGCTTATTGCGAGAGTTCTCCGTTAAAAGTGCAAGCTGTAATTTCCGCCTTCTTTTGGAAGATAAAAGACTTTGCTGTTCTCCCACCTTCAACTAAGGTAGTCACTTAGCTAACTAAAAAAACATCCTCTAACGAGCACACTACTGTATATTTTTTTATTTAGATACCCTCTCCAAAAAAATGTGAGGAATAAGACTAGCTAATACTCAATCATGATAAGCAAAAGACAAGCAAGAAAAGTTCGTCGTTAAGATCAAAGAACTATAATAAAGTGAAGGAAGGCAATTTATACAGTACGAGAAAACGAATTCTAAAGATTGGGAGGGGCCTTTCGGCGCTAGAGCCATAGCAAGACCACATCACTCTTCTTTTGTTTTCTTTCAATTAGCCCAGCCAAGCCAAACAAGAACTAAGCCTTAAGGAGTTTTCTCTCCCCTTGCTGACTATCATAAGTAAGCCTTACCTAAGAAGCATTAGCTCTCCCTAAAAAGGAGGTGATCCAGCCGCACCTACCAGTATGGTAAGAAAGGGTGACGCTAATGGAGATATTAACTCTTCCGGGAACAAGTAACGCGTAAGAGTGTTTTTTGATACACCTAGGACATGGATTCTATATGAACCAATGGATTGTAATCTTGAAATATGATGAAAAGTGAAATCTTTTTTCCAGTAAGGGTAACGATATC
>OVAO01000547.1:0-20428 GCA_900406285.1 Biscutella auriculata | reverse complement strand
CACACGATTCTTCTACACAACAATATGCTATCTTCATTTTGTCATACCTATATTGTCTTATGTTCCGGCCAGTTTTCAAGGCGTAATCCAGAACAGACTCTTTGAACGCTACTGCATTGAAGAACTGTTGCCCGTGAAACAGATTTCCAGACCCTCGACGAATGTTCTGCCTCTCTGCTTCATTCCTCTTCCGAAACCATTCTTCATCGTTGTCTGCTTCCTCTGGTTCGTAATCAGGAACCTCGTCGTGGCGTATTTCTGGTTCGTCGACAAAATCCAACATAGCTTCTTCCAAGTCAAACTCCTCTCTCTCTAGAGTTTCCTCCTCGTCGTCATCTTCCAATGGTTCTGGACGACCTTCGAAGTTGATTATAGACATCCCGAAGCTAAACTCTTCACTCGATCGAAGTTTCTCTCACGTTTCACGATTATCACGGGAGAGTTACGATTTTCCTCTTTTTTCTCTCCTTCTCCGATTTTCTAGGGTTACGATTTGGGAATTTTTTTGCTTTTGATTTATTTTCGGTTTACATTAGTGGTTATTTGGTTCACTGTTTCGTTTATGGTTAATAACGAAACTGATTGGATAAAACTGGTTTACGGTGATTTTTGGTTAGTCAAAACCAACAGTAATCCGTCATTTGTATATATTGATCTAAAACTTTAAAATTGTGTGCAATTGGATCTTATACTTTCAATTCGAGTGCAATTATATTGTTGACTTCTAAATTGGGGACAAATAGATTGAGATACAAATATTGGATGTAATTGATGTTATAAGGTAATACTTTGGGTGGAAATAGATCGAAATCCCTTGTTATTTTGAAGATTTTCGCCTTTGTAATACCACTGATCAATGAATTAGCCTGAATAAAATGTTCATCTACAGAGGTTTTGATGAAGATTATGCAGAAGAAGGTCGCATCTACGGAAGGAAAAATGGAATCGTCGCAATTACAAGATTGCCCTTTAAATTCTCTGAAAAGAAAAATAATTGTAACACTTTAATTTCTAATTGTTTCAGTAATTCGTTGCGGTTCACAAATTGGTAGTCTTCTCCGGGGAGAAGAGAAGCGCACCAGACACCAGTGCTTTCTCTAAAAAACCTCATAAACCCTAAGTTCTGGAAGATTCTTGAGATTCAGTCCCTTCTCTCTGCAACGGGAAATGGCGAGCAAGGGCTCGAAGTCGAGCCATGATCAGTCTCCTCTGAGTCATCGTCAGAGTATCAAAATCAAAGCCACGCAGGATCAGTTTTTCGGTATGTGCCGAGTCTCTTCTTTTTGAATCATCATGATTTCTTAGACGATGAGTGTCTCAGCACAATGTTGAGATTTTGTTTCTTTTTTTTTCTTTTTTTTTTGGCATCGGTAGCTCCAAGTCTGTTCAAACAGTCTAAAATCTAACGCATTAATGTAGTTTGGAGAGAATTCCTATGGGGAGGAATAGCTGGAGCTTTTGGAGAAGGAATGATGCATCCCGTTGATACTCTCAAAACTCGACTTCAGAGTCAAATCATTATGAATGCTACTCAGGTATTATTAACCAGGCCTCACTTTCGTTGTCTTTGGCTAGAGTCCACTATCTTAGGAAATACAGATTAGACCTTATTAAGTGTTTACCTTTATTTTGATTTCAGAGACAAAAGAGCATTCCACAAATGCTTAGGACCGTCTGGGTTGGTGATGGATTAAAAGGTACATCAGTTGAACTTTTTGCCTTCGTACTCGTCCAGCTTTTAACTATGGCTGTTTTATATTCCCTTCTATCTATAAATCTGTGCCCCTCCCTCGTCTTGTGCCATGCATTGATGCATACATGTGTGATTCACTTTCCTACTAATCATCGATATGAGCAACAGATTGCCTAAGATATACATCTCTTGCTGTGAACTTGGAACAGAAAATGCCTTTCTTCTATGCTCCGTATCTTTTGTTCTTTTATTTTGCTGCTGACCTTATTTTAGGCTTTTATAGGGGAATAGCTCCTGGAATCACTGGATCTCTTGCCACTGGAGCAACCTACTTTGGTTTTATCGAGTCCACAAAGAAATGGATTGAAGAGTCTCATCCCAGCTTAGCGGGGCACTGGGCGCATTTTATAGCAGGTGCAATTGGTATGTTATCTAAGCTCTCCTCTCACTGTATTTGATCATTGAGGTGGCGCTAAAGATAGGAGGGAAACATATTTTATATCTTAAGTGGAAACATATGTTATATCTTAAGTTGATTATCTTATCTTATGATATGATGGGTCTTTAATATATAAGATACAGGTAATTACCTAAGTAACACGAGCGAGCTTGCAAGAATTGCTGATTGCTTACTTGAGAACATGTTGAACTTCAAATTTTCTTACTCTTTCATGAGATGTCCTGTGGGTATCAACATGAAAAATTGTTGCTGTATGTTTTATATACACTTTGGTCTTCCCAAAAAAGATTGAAAATGAAGGGAAACCTAGTTATCTGAAGTTTTAAAGCATCTGATTGTTTTGTGCTCTGCTGCTTCTTTCCTTTTTTCCAGGCGATACACTTGGTTCGTTTATATATGTTCCTTGTGAAGTCATAAAGCAGCGGATGCAAATTCAAGGCTCTAGTAGCTCCTGGAGCTCTTTTATCTCGAGGAACAGCGTTCCAGCAAAACCAAGAGGTGACATGTATGGTTATTATACTGGAATGTTCCAGGCTGGATGCTCAATATGGAAAGAGCAAGGGCCCAAAGGACTATATGCTGGGTATGTAATTTTTGTTCAGGCCATTATGATGTGAATTGGATACGTTATTCTAATTATTGCATTCGTGTTAACGGACCTCTGTTATTATTTTTCTTTTTCCTTTGGCAGATATGGGTCTACACTTGCAAGGGATGTGCCTTTTGCTGGTCTTATGGTATAACTATGTGTGTGGCACTTCAGTGAAAATGTGACCTCTATTCATCTTAGGGATCTTTGTCTCCTCATGTTCGTTCTGATTTTCCCTCTCAGGTAATGTTTTATGAAGCATTCAAGGATCTAACAGAGCAATGGAAGAAAAAGTCTCCACAATATGGAGTCAACAGTTCTATAGAAGGTCTCGTATTGGGAGGATTAGCTGGTGGTACGTGAGGATGAAATCACTTCAATGAAACCGTTTCAAATAGCTCACGTGTAGTGACCCGTGTTTGTTTAATTAATGTCTCTCCAGGACTAAGCGCTTATCTAACAACTCCACTTGATGTTGTAAAAACAAGACTGCAAGTGCAAGGCTCAGCGATCAAGTATGTTTCGTGTCTTAACATATTCATGTGATCATCTAAATAGCATCCCCAAGTGTAGAATGAAGAACTTGATTTGATTAAACTTGGTAAGCTCGTTGAGTTGTAGGTACAAGGGATGGTTGGATGCAGTTGGGCAGATATGGAGGAAGGAAGGTCCAGAGGGGTTTTTCCGGGGAAGCATCCCGAGGGTCATGTGGTATATTCCAGCCTCGGCTCTCACCTTCATGGCCGTTGAATTCCTTAGAGATAGTTTCAGAGAGAAAAGTGATAATAATAACAATGTAAACTTGAGCATAGAGAGGAAAAGATCTGCTTCGGTACATGAGGGTTAGTGAGATTCTTGTCTTCTGTTGGATCCAAGTATACAAAGTGAGGAACTTGTCTATAAAATGGCCAGGGTACTACTGTTAACAACAATCTTGACCCGTTTTTAATAAGAGATACTTTTTTTTTTTGAACAACCTGCTATAATATATATCAACACCAAGAAACTACATAGGTTTTACAAAAGATTCTAGCTGACTTAGCAAGAGAATCAGCTAAGGCATTAGCCGAGCGATAAACAAACATAAAACGATAATTTACATTCTGAACCAAATTCAAAATGTCGGAGACAAACGTTGAAAGCTCGATAGGACAATTTTCTTGGATCTTCAAAGGCTGATCCGCATAAACTTCCAACAGATTATACAAGGACTGATTATCACCACAAAAAGTCACATTAGTGTATCCCAAACACTTGATTTGGAGACTTGACTCCCTAAGCGCAAGTGCTTGTGCTACTGCAGCACTACCTAAAGGGGGAACCGAGGATGAACCATTAACCAGTTCAATTCCTGCAACAGAAAACAACCTCCAAGCAAAACCACCATGATTATCAATAGAAGTCCAAGACCCATCAACAAAGCAACAAGCTGAATTTGCTTTAACTATTGCATCCTTAGCAGTGGTAAGTGAGGTTGTATGCGTTTGAGCCGCATGGGGCAAAATTGACACTTTAACATTTGCTTCGGACCACTGCCTATGATCTAAAATGGCTTGATTAATAATATCCGGAATGGAAATCCTCTTTCCCGTGAAAAGAACCTTATTCCTACTCTTCCAAACTCTCCAAACCAAATAAGAGACTAATTCAGAACTACCCAAGGAACCAGCATTAAGACCAAAAAGCCTTATAATATTCTGAGAAAGGGATTGAGATACCTCATCTGATGGAATAGCTACCACAGGGGACAAGTCCCAAATCTCTCTCACTACTCGACATTCAAAGAAGAGATGATTTGTTGTTTCCTGAACCTCCCCACACATATGACAGTTATCAATCAGGAAAACTCCTCGCTTCTTCAAATTCTCAATAACTGGCAAAGCAGAATGAAGCATTTCCACCAGAAATGCTTGAGCTTAGGAGCCACGTTAAGATGCCAGAAGGATTCACATAACTTTATCTCTTCAGTTAACAAACTTGTCGAAGGAGAACCTTGATGACTCAACAAATGTTTGAGCTTATACCCAGATTTTACACTATACTTTCCTGTTCTTGTGTAAGACCAAACAGGCTTATCAAGAGTTACAAGGATACTTGGTCGGATTAGCCTAATCTCTTTTACATCAGCAGGATTCATAATCTCCTGAAGCTTTGGAACATCCCAGACAGAGGTTCCATGAACCATTAACTCTGAGACTTTCAAACAGTCTGAATCCAAACGCAAGACATTATCAGGAGGCCTTGGTGGATTGGATGAAATCCAATTATCCTTCCAAACCTTAACTATTTTTCCATCCCCAATTACCCATTTCATACCTTTCGACACAAGTTGATTCCCCTCAAGAATGCCTTTCCAAGCATAGCTAGTATTATACCCTCGACGAGCTTCCAACAAAGAGGAATTCCTGAAGTACTTGGATTTATAAACCCGAGCCAACAAAGAGGTTGGTTGATTGATAATCTTCCAACTCTGCTTAGCTAACAAGGAGATGTTGAAATCTCTTAGATCTTTAAAACCAAGCCCTCCCTCTGCTTTATGATTAGTAATCTTTGCCCAAGAGACCCAAGGTATTTTAAATCGATCACCATAAGTCGACCACCAAAATTTCCAAATAGCACTAGTGAGGCGATTTAGGATACCTTTTGGCAGAAGAAAACACGTCATACAATAGGTAGGCAAAGATGTTACCACAGCTTTAATCAAAACCTCTTTACCTGCTGGAGAAAGGTATCGAGCATACCACTTTCCAGCTTTTGCAATACACGTTGAATGAGAAACGAAAAAGCATCAGCTTTACTTCTTCCTACTGATTCCGGTAAACCTAGATAACGCCCAAATCCTGAAATCTTCTTAATCCCAGTAAGCTGAATCATCCTATTTTTAATTTGCTCAGAAGTTCCTTTGGAGAAGCACATAGCGGATTTTTCAAAGTTAATTTTCTGACCTGATAACTGACCATATTCGCTCAAGACTTCCAGCAACTTCAAACAATCTCTATCCTGAGCTTTGCAAAAGATCAGTGAGTCGTCAGCAAATAACATATGAGAAATACTAGGCCCGAATTGACTAGCTTTATATCCAGTGAGAAGATTTCTTTCAACCGCTTTCCTTATTAATGTCGATAAGCCCTCTGTGCAAATTAGGTAGATGTATGGCGAGATAGGATCACCTTGCCTGATCCCTCTCGTTGGGAACACAGTCTGAGTAGGGGTACCATTAACAAGAGGAGCATATGAGACACTTGTTATACAGGCCATGATCCAAGCTCGCCATTTTTCTACAAATCCAAGACGATAAAGCATCAGTTCAACATATTTCCACTCAATTTTATCAAAAGCTTTTACAACATCAAGCTTCAACGCCATGAAAGGATCTCGATGCTTCTTAGTGTTCAACGAATGAAGCAGCTCATGAGCAACTAAGACATTATCTGTAATACATCTGCCTGGGATGAATGCAGATTGATTTTCAGAGATAATAACATGCAGAATAGGCTTCAACCTTTCAGCTAAAACTTTCAAGATTATCTTATAAGCCACATTACACAAACTAATTGGCCTATAGTCTTTTACCATCTTAGGCGCATCAGATTTTGGCACTAAACAAATATGTGTATGGTTGATATATGGGGGTAAGGTATTAGTATTGAAGAAATTAAGAACGAAGTCAACTACACCTTTCCGAATTGCCTCCCAGTGATTATTGAAAAATCCTGAATTCAACCCATCCGGGCACGGAGACTTATCCACATTAATCTGCTTAAGCGCCGAGATAATTTCCTTCTCCGTGACTGGCCGAACTAAATCCTCATTCATACTTGCTGTTGCCCTAGGCTCAACTTCCTACAGAGTCAAGGAGATATCAACATTCAAATCAGTAGCATAGAGATGCCTAAAATAATTTGTAACCACTGAACTTATCCCTTGCTGAGAGGAACAGACCTGGCCATTTTCATTATGAATAGCATTGATTCGGTTATAATGTCTTCTTTGCTTGGTTTTCTGATGAAAATAAGAGGTATTCCTATCTCCTGCCTTCAACCATAACACACGGCTTTTCATCCTCTAGAATTCCTCTTCAAGGCGATACGCTTGGCTAAGATTAGACTTGATTGAATTAATGTAATTGTAATCCAAGGTTGGAGAATCAAATGCTCTTGCCAAAGACGTTTTCAACTGATCAATGTCAGCCCTTGAATTCAATTTTGCTCTTGATTTCCAATACACCAGTCGACCTCTACATCTAGCCAAAGCAACATTAAACCGAGATGGTGTAAGGTGATCACACTCCTCTTCCCAAGCCATACGAACAACATTGTTAACCTCTGGAATAAACCTCCATCTATTCTCATAACGAAACAGAGCAGCCTTAACTCTTTGAGAGTTCTGAAGACTGAGAAGGAGAGGCCGATGATCAGAACCCACCCAATTCAACAGTTGGACATGAGAATCAGGAAACATGTCCAACCATTCTGAACTTGCAACAACTCTATCTATTCTCGATCGAATGGTATGAGAATGCCGATTACCAACCCAAGTGAAATCACCTCCAAAAGTTGTAATATTTTGCAATCCCAAACTGTTTAGAAGCTTTCGAAAAAGACGAAAAGAAGCTTGACACCTTAACAACCCGCCCTGCTTCTCATTATTGCCTTGAATATCATTAAGGTCACCGAGTAACAGCCTAGGATAATCACTGTACCAACCTGCTATAGCTCGACTTATCAGATGATTCCACAGGTTGGATCTGTTCTTCTTAACAGGAGGACCATAAACATAACTTAGAACAAACTGAAAGCCTTTAAACACTACCTCAATATCAGTGAGGTAAAGAGAAGCTTCATCCAAAAAATTACATTGAACCGTATCATTCCAAAAGATCGCTAAACCTCCCGATGTATCTATAGCTGAAACCACACGAGAATGAGCAAAACCCAGCTGGTCACCTAAACTCTGTACATATGCATTATTGTTTTTTTGTCTCAACGAGGAAGAGAATATCCGGCTTATGAGACTGCCTGATATCTTTTAGATAATTGATTGTCAAGGGGTTCCTCAGCCCTTGACAATTCCAGTGGACAATCCTCATTGAGAACTGGGTGGTTTCTGGTAAACCACCGAACCCTTGACAAAATTCTGAACTCTAGGTTTAACCGAGGGAGCACCTTCTTCTACAACTGGACCTGGTTCCTTTCTCTTCATACCTCTATGCATATGGCTATGAGTTCCTTGCACATTCGAAAATCCGGCATGGCATAAAGGATCACTAAGCAAAAAGGCCGGATACATACTATCTAAATCACCAGCACCAGAAGCTTCATTATTATTATGCTCCTGACCAGAATTACTAGCTTGTCCAAAGGCTAATATATGACCAGGAAGCTCTAAATTTGCAGTAATCTGAATACCATGATCTTCATTACACTCCACATGCCTAACTCCCTCCACTGGATCAAGCAGACCAAGAATAGCAGGATTCTGATTTACAGCATCAACAGCTTCCACATTACCTACAGTATCCAAATTCACCGGAGGAATTTCATTTTCAGGCATAACATGAGCAACCTCATTAGCCGAGTTATCCTCCAAATGATCATTAGGACCAGGATATCGCCTCCGATAACTCTCCATACAAGAGGTGTTGTCATGATTCAACGCCCCACAAGTATGACAAAACTTTCTAAGACGCTCATATTCAAACCTGATAAGCGTAGGCTCTTCTCCTTCTTCTAACTCAACAAGCCTCGTGAAAACCAGCTTACTGTCCACATCAATTCTAACTTCAACTTTTACAATCGGAGGAGAATTTAAAGTAGATTCCTTAATAATAACCTCCCCTACATGACCTAGAGATTTAGCAATCCCTCAAACCATCAACACCTCTCTGTGCTCACAAGGTAAGTTGTACAGATGAACCCAGAAGGTGATTTCCTTTAAAAAGCGAGGGCTAAAGCGATTTGTCCAACGATCAACTATAACCAGCCAATCCTTAAAATTCCAAGGACCGTTATCCAAAACACTGAGCATCTGATGATCTGATTCGAAGAAAAACTGGATATTTCCGTCATCTGTAATTTGCCCACGAATCTTACCTTCTAACCGCCATGATTCAGGTAGCGTTGTCTTCATCCATCGTTGAAGTTGACGAGAAGGATTTATCGGTTTAACAATCAAGCTTCGCTCCCTGTTCAAAGCAGCTTGACGATGTAATTGCATCGGAAAGATTAGAGGCACTTTCTCCGCACCTAAACTTAAGTTCTGAAACCCTTTCCAAACTTCCCTATCCATTACAAGATAGAAACTCTTGAACTCGAAATCGGTGAAGAAAATCATTGGAAACAGAGAATTAGAGAAAAAAACGACAAGGAATCGTAGATAAAATCGTACGAGACGCAGAAAAACCCTAGGAGAAAGGTAGCTTTAATGTGCCTTAGATAAATTTATGGTTTTTTTTTAACCCATAATAATAAGAGATACTTAGCTTTAATTTCCCTTTTATATAAGCCTGATTACAAAAAGGAAAGTGTTATGAATTAAAAATAAAAATAAAAAATAAGTCTACATACATCACCAAGGTCAGCTCGAACTGGCTTTGCGTTTAAAATTCATAAGAGAGAAATAGCCTAAACCTTAGAAAACGTGATGGCGTCTTCGTCTCGCACGGAGAAACGATGTCTCTACGAGGTTCTTGGTATCAGCAAGGAATCTTCGCCGGACGAGATTCGATCCTCTTATCGGCGTTTAGCTTTACAACGCCATCCCGACAAGCTTATTAAGGCCGGTGGAATATCGGAGGCTGAAGCCACCGCCCAATTTCAAGAGCTCGTTCACGCCTATGAGGTTTTATCTGATCCTAAGGAGCGAGCCTGGTATGATTCTCATCGATCTCAGATTCTCTTCGCCGACCATGGCTCTGCTGGTGGCTCAAAATCTGGCGGAATGCCTGGCGGCTCCGTTCCGGATCTATTCGCTTTCTTTTCTACCACCGTATTTTCCGGGTATTCGGACACCGGAAAAGGATTCTACAAGGTGTATTTCGATGTGTTTAACAGTGTTTATCTCAACGAGATTAAGTTCGCGAGAACTTTAGGATTGAGTATGGATGCCGTGAGAGAGGCTCCAATTATGGGGAATCTAGAGAGTCCATATACTCAGGTGACAGCGTTTTATAATTATTGGTTAGGGTTTTGCACTGTTATGGATTTCTGCTGGGTGGATGAATACGATGCCATGTCTGGACCTAACCGAAAGTCGAGAAGATTGATGGAGGAGGAGAATAAAAAGGTAAGAAAGAAAGCCAAGAGGGAGTATAACGACACTGTGAGACGTTTGGCTGAGTTTGTAAAGAAGAGGGACAAGAGAGTGATTGATATGTTGGTGAAGAAGACTGCAGAGATGGAGAAGAAGAAGGAGGAGGAGAGGGAGAGGAAGAAGAAAATGGAAAAAGAGAGATTGGAGAAAGCTATGAACTATGAGGAGCCTGATTGGGCAAAAGCTCAAGATGGAGAGGAGGAAGAGGCAGGGTTCAATGTACCTGAAGACCATGATGATGATGATGATGCTAAGAGGAAGAACGAGCAGCAGCTCTATTGCATTGTTTGTAGCAAGAAGTTTNAGCCTGATTGGGCAAAAGCTCAAGATGGAGAGGAGGAAGAGGCAGGGTTCAATGTACCAGAAGACCATGATGATGATGATGATGCTAAGAGGAAGAACGAGCAGCAGCTCTATTGCATTGTTTGTAGCAAGAAGTTTAAAAGTGAGAAGCAGTGGAAAAATCACGAACAGTCGAAGAAGCACAAAGAGAAAGTGGCCGAGTTGAGGGAGTCATTCAGTGATATAGAAGAGGAAAAGGAAAGAGAAGATGAGGAAGAGATTAACGGGCCATTGGAGCCACCTGAAACTGTGGAGGAGCTGCATGAGAAGCTTCAGGAGGGGTTAAATATTGACGATGAAGAAGAAGGGGAAGAACAAGATAATGAGGAGAAAGTTGTAGATGAGGCTGATGGAAGTGAAGAGGAGTATTTTTTGGCAGAGGATGGTGTGAAAGGATCTAGTGAAAGTGAGGAGGAGTATGTTGATGAGGAGCTGAGTCTACTCAAGAAAATGGTATCTGAGCAGAAGAATAAGCGAAAGAATGTTGTGTCAAGGAAAGAAGACGAAGTTGAAGTCGAGATAGAGAGCGACACAGCAGAGTTTAGTGAATTTGATAAGCAGAAAAGCACTGGTAGGAATAGAAAAGGTAAGGAGAGAAATAAAGGTGATGCCGGAAAAGACATGGCAGATGATGCCTGCGAAGTACAGACACCTGGAGACGATGGTAACACAGATGACAATGTGAATGCAACGAACACAGCCTCTGGAGCATTGGAGGATTCTCAGAAGGATGAGGTAGATTTAATGGTGTATAATAACAAGAAGAGCACAGGGAGGAGGCGCAGAAGTAAGAAGGACAAGGATAAGAATAACCTTGGAGATTTAATGGAGAAAAGCAACGTAGCGAATGAAACCCAAGATAGAAATGGAGACATGAAAGGATCTCATTCAGAGACTTTTGAGGATAGAAGTGAATATAAGAAGCCTGCCAGATCAAAGAAATCAACCAGAGGAATGAAAACCAAGGTACTACATTTCTTCACTTCAAGCATCACTAAACCGTAAGCTTTGGCATATGATAGTTGTTGAAATCATATATATCAAAATGCAGGGCACAACTAAGAAAAACAGTAGTAACGAGTGCGATAGATGCGGAGAGGAGTTTGAGTCGAGGTTGGTCCATTAGATATCTTTTTGTTTGTCATCACATTCTTCAATTCTTCAGCAGTAGCATTACATCACTAATTATCTACAATGGCCAGGACAAAACTACATAAGCATTTGGCTGACACTGGTCATGCGACACTGAAATCCAAATGATCCATTTGCTCATTTTAAAAGCGCATTTAAGGATTATGCTGAGGAGGGCCAAGAATTGCAATTCCTTGATTTAATTTATACATATGGGACCACAATGACAAAAGAAGGGAAAAGAGAGCTAGTAAAACTATGTTTTGACATTGTTGTAATGCAAACGAATTGATGATCAAAGATCTGTATGTTTTTGAATCAAATTTTTTGCAGAGAACACAATCCAAGTTCCAGAACTTTCATTATTTCAGTTGATGCAAAAGAAGTTAATTTTTTTTTCATCTATTGTTATATATTGATGAAACGAAACCATAAGGTTAATCCGATTTAAAAACATAAACGAAAAATAAAACCGGCAGAATAGACTTCTCCGGAACCAAACCAAACATACTCATAAAAGATCCAAAAGTTACTTCAGGACTTGTAGTTACTCTTACTCTTAAAACATGAATGATAAATAAATCGAAGATACGAGAACTAGGCAATCCATTAGTATGATAACCTGGCAAACTAGAGCTAACAAACTCCCCAACAACTCTCATATGCGGCGATATCAATTACCATAATTATTCGTTTTTAAATGTAGTAATATTTTCATAAGAACATAATAAACTTAATGATTGTATTTGGTGTACTTTTAAAATTTAATATTTTATTAAAAATCTAATCTAATGGTTAAACTATTATCTTTTTAATAGCAAATTCACTAATTTAATTTATTAAATTTTAATATTTCGTTATACAATCACTTCGTAAATAAATAAGAATACAACTTTATTTTGTGAATATAAATTATGCTTAAATGAAGAGAATTAATGGAAATGAAATGAATATTTGTACCTCATAATAATTTTTCCACCTCTTCAAATAAATATTACAATTTTTAGATTGATGGTTATCTTATGAATCATTGCAACATTTAGTGATAAATCATTGCAACTTTTACTAGTGGATCATTACAACTTTTAATGATAAATCATTACGATCATGGTGAATCATTAAAAATATTTAGTGGTAAATCATTACAATATTTAGTGATAAATCAATGCATTTTTAGATTGATGGTTATCTTATGAACTATTGTAATATTTAGTGGTAAATCATCTCGCTCGCAGACACTCTTTCTCTCACTCTCTACTATATAATAATAAATTATTATTAAAAACCCTTTTGTGAGTTTTCTCTCACAATCTCCTTTGCCAGTTTCACAGCAGAATTGTAAGCTATTTTGTGGAAATTGTCTCTACCTCTTAAGTTAAAACATTTATGGTGGAAGATTATCCACAATGCTCTTTCAGTTTCTCAGAATCTGAAGAGGCGTAAACTTCTCAATGATCCCACTTGCCCTTTTTGTGGTGATGCTGAGGAATCAGTTCAGCATCTTTTGTTTCATTGTCGGGTTGCTAGAGAAATTTGGGAGCTTAGTCCGTTGCAAACAAATCATATTACTGACTCGTTGACGATTCCTGAGATTATAATATCGCTTCTCAATCATCCTCAAGTCAGAGGTCAACCATTATTTTTATTCTTTTTTGTTCGTTGACAGATTTGGAAGGCCCTTTGGGAGTTTACTCTATCCTTTGTACCCCTGGACGAGAGCAGAGCAAATGTCACACATTTTTCTGGACCATCAACTTCACTTTTGTCGTTTTCATGTTTAGTTCATCTAATGCAGGTTTTGGATGAAATCTTTCAACGCCATCAGGCCGTAACTGTCTTCAAGATTTCGGCTCAGTCTCACCAATTGCTACTCCTCTCGAAGCAGAAGCTTATGTAGTGAGAGAAGCAGTAAGGCAAGTCATTAGGTTGGGTTATCGAGAGGTCACTTTCTAATTTCTCTACTGATTCGCAGCAGTGCACTCTTTGCTGCAACAAGCCCAGCGTTCTTCACATTTATCACCTTCCTGGAAATTCCATCCCATCTCAAGCTATATTGTCGACATCTTAACTTTTGTAAACGGTCCTTCTTTGTCTTTCTCTTTTGGTCGTATCCTTAGATCTCTAAATCACTCTGCAGATGCTTTAGCTAAGAATACAAGGTTGTATGCTCGATTATGCTGTTAAATGGTTGTAACTACTACTTCATGTTTTAATATAGTACAGTTCTTACAACAACAACAAAAATAAAGAACAGTTTCAAGAATGTAGGAATATGTGATACTGGTTTTTATATTTTCTAGTCAACTGTGAGGGTCTCAACGTCCCAATATCATATAACAGAGTAAAGGGCATATCGAACTTGATTTTTATTACTTTTTCCTAGGAAAGAATTGAAAGCAGCTCTGTGGAAATTGAAACATACTTTAAGGAAATGAGAACTCCAAAATTTCAAAAAACTCTGCCAAACCCGGAAAGGCACAGCAAAATCCTGCAGACGAGATTTATAGTAATATGACTCTTATCATTGAGAACACCAGTTCCTAGCATTATGGAACATCTTCAACCACGGACTCGGTCCAGCTTTCTCAACGTCCTAGCTTGTTGGGTACCACGGAAACTGCCACATCAAGAAACAACGTTCAGGATGAGGCATCATGGCCAAATGTCTCCCATCAGGTGAACATATAGCCGCTATTCCCAACGGTGATCCATTGAGGTTGAAAGGGTAAGCTTCGGTCATGTTCCCATCATCATCACAGTATCTCAATGGAGCCAAATCTGAGTGAAGCATAAGGTCCAAGACTCATTCGTCTGGGAAATAAGCCCATCCTTCTCCATGTGCTGCCCAAACTCCTAAGGTACTTCCCTCCATTCCTTTCAGCATTATCGATGGCGAGTCCTTTATGGTCATGTTTGTGAACCTGCACTCAAACTTTCCTGATTCGTTGTGAACAAACCTGGGCTGTGACGTGTCAAGTGACCCACCAACTTGAGGACCTGGAACCCATCCTAACAAAGCCATTAACTGACATCCGTTGCATATTCCTAGGCTGAATGTGTCTGGTCTTTTGTAGAACTCCTGGAATTGACTCAAGAGAGGCTCGTTGAACCTTATTGAGGCAGCCCATCCTTTCACTGAGTCGAGGACATCCGCATAACTGAACCCTCCCACAAACACAATCCCACAGAATTGATCAAGAGTGATGGCTCCAACCAGAAGATCAGACACTGTCACGTCCCAAGGTTCGAAACCAGCAGCGTAAAATGCAGCCGTCATTTCTCTGTCTCCATTGCTGCCTTCCTCTCGGATCATTGCTACTTTAGGCTTAGCACCTGAAGAGCATATACAATAAAATAAACATTCTCATTAGGAAATATACGCTTAATAAATGATGATAATAATAATAATAATAATAAATTAATTAATTCAGAGAGCGATCTTACCCTGAGACATATAACTATTGTTAGTCCAGGAAGGTGTAAATGAGAGTTTCCACTTAGGCTCATGCCTCAACTTCAAGCCTTCTTCTCCATTTCTACACAAGTCGCCAATCGCTGCAGCTTTTCCAACTGGAAACTGGTGTCTTCCCACATGTCTCTGAGGAATGAAGTTTTCTCACTCAAATGAGTAATCCCATCCACTTTTACCTCTATCAAAGGCAAGTCAGTGACGTTTCCAATGATCTCAGCATCAACATTGAAATCACGGAGTTTTTCCATCACAGCTTCTAGGTTTTTCTTGCTAATCTCCATCACGACACCAAGTTCTTCTGAAAACAAAATCTCAAAAAGGCTAATCCCATTCGAAGCCAAGTTGAGATTGATACCTTTGTTTCCAGCAAAAGCCATTTCCAAAGCTGCTACTACTAGACCACCATCGCTGATGTCGTGTCCCGCAGATACCAAGTTTTCTGAAATGAGAGCTTGAATGCCCTCAAAAACATTTTTCAGATATGGAACATCGTCAATATCAGGACAGTCGTTTCCAATCTGATAAAAAACTTGAGCCAGTGTAGATCCACCTAATCATCGTTTTCCCTTTGCCAAATCAACATGCAAGAGAACACCATCATCATCTCCTAGCTTCAGATCCGGAGTCACTGTCTTTGTTATGTCAGGACAGGTAACATAGGCACTGATCACTAGATTTCCAGGGGCCTTTACAACCTCATCATCCGCATGAGCTGCCATTGAAAGACTGTCTTTTCCACCATCAATTGCAATGCTAAGTTCAATCATCGCCTCAGATAAATCAACTGCAGCATCATACATCGATGATCCTTCTCCTTCAAGTTTGGCAGCATACATCCAAGTACCACTGGCTTTAACATCAGAAAGTGCAGTGACCTTTGCCCAAACCAGATTTGTCAGAGCCTCTCCAACAGCTAGTCTCGCCATGGCTTTCGGATCAAGCAGGCCTTTGATCGGTTGCTCGCCAATGGCACATGCACCACCTGTTAGATCTATGAATGTGTGTGCAATAACTACAACATCAGCAAGGGTGATCTGCAGTGGCCCAACTGTTTGCTGCTGGGCAACAAGACCTGTTACACATCTATCCACTTTGCTTGTCAAGAATCGCTTCGAAGCAACCGATGGTAATCGCATAACCCTTTTCAGAGAATCCATCAATGTAATTCCAGGAGCAATATCAAGTGGTTCCCGTACGTAAGATATGCGGCTAAGCTCAAACGTCTTCTTAGGCATATCACCAAGAACCTTCTCAAGTTCAAGTTCAAGACAAGCCCAATATTGAAACACTGTTCTGTTGTCAAACTGACAATCTGGTTGCATATTTTGGTTTGAACCGTCTTGAGGAGCTCGGCGTTTGCGCTTTCTTGAATCAAAGGCACTCGGTAAAAATGGATACTTCTGCAGCAGGTTTCTCAACCAAGCTCGGATGCTCTTTGACAGATACTAACGGACCAGTAGAAACAGCTGCTCCAGACTTGGACGGTTGAGCGGAACATCTAAAGCGGGCAGCTTTGACTCGATTCAGATATGACAGTGAAGTTCGAAATCGAAAAGAACCCCACAATTGAGTGATTGAGCTTCGCTGCAAAAGCATAGCTTGTCTATTGGAACCCTGCAAGAACCATGAACTTGTTAAAACGAAAAAAATATTCTGGAATCCGAATCTTCTATCAAAAATAATATAGGCGTACAGATCTAAAACATCATCGATGCCAAAGTATATGAAGAGAAGAATTTCGACATAAAATTTTGATCACACCACTGGAGAATAAGAATTAAGAGAAAACTTACGTTTAGAAAAAAAGTTGCACGAGTTGCTTGACAAGTATTCATCGTTGAAGATAACAATGGGAGGAATGAATAATGAAGAAGTGGTTTAGGGTTTCCTCTCTCTGTCTCTGCAAGTGGCCGAAGCTCCTACTCAGACAACTCCACAGTCGACACACAATCTTCTCTAGTCTCTTTTACGCGAGTCTTAGGTCTGTTGTTACTATATAGCTGATTAAATTGATGACAAACAAAAACAAAATATAGCTGATTAAATTTTATAAGATAAGCCCAATAAAAGTATAATGGGCCTAAAAGAACACTTTAAATCTAGTCTCCAATACGAGTATTACAAGGGCCCATGTTCTTTTAACTATTTCAAGTGATTTTCGATTTTGTTGCCATTTTAATAAATTTTATTCCAATTCTCTTGATAACATTTTCAGAGACAACTACTTCTTTTTATTGGTCATCTGATAATATTATAATCAGGATAAAATACGTTTTTGGAATGCGTTTTTGGAATACAAACTTCTAAACTAACGATTATCAATTTAGCCGGAGAAATATAAACATATTTCTGAAAATTAAGGCGGCGGAAAAGGAAAAATTTATGGAAACGATAAAACAAACACATACATAAATTAATAAAACTAACAAATAGGTCGAGGATCTGTATATGCTTAGAGGAGACTAAACTGATAACCATTGATGCCAATTTTTTATTGAATCGCGAACGGTTAGAGCTAGTAGTGCTGCTTCCACCCGAACTACGAAGCCAAAGAACCACGAGCAACATACACAAAACCATGATTATGGAAACTCGGATAACACTCGTTTTTTAACCCGATTTTTCCTTAGCATGAAAAAGAACTCTGTTTGACTGCATAGACCAATAGAATTGATAAAGCCTCACCCAAAATACTAGAAGAACCCTCAACCTCGGAAAGCAGATCCCAATGCCAACTAACCTAGAATCTTCGGGGACCCGTTGAGTTTCGAGATATAGACATAAGAGCATGGTATTTATTCCAGATAGTACCTCCTAAACCGGAAGGAAACACAGACGAAAAGAGAAATCTCCACTTGCGCAACAAACAGAAGCAAACCAACACATAAAAAATAGAACCAACAAGAAGACTCGACCCAGCTCCAACGCAGAACAAGCCTAAGCTAAACTACAAAAACCTAAGACAACCAAATCTGAGAGTCGCCGGAGCTACCGCTGATACATCGATGAATCTCGCAGTGGAAACGCATTCCGTCTCGATACCCAGCAAAGGCCGCAAAGACAACTATAAACATTGTCAGAGTGTATAATTACATGGATTTAAAATAACATTACCTAGATCCAGAATAACAAACCTGAGCCCATAAGATAAAATATCAAGCAATGATAAATCCAAAATCAATCATCTCTCTCAGCGTCACCCAAGGTCTCCTCGTACGTCGCCATCCTCGTCGAAGGGTTTCTCTCCAATTTCTGACTCTCTCGGAGTCGAGAGAGGAGATGCGCTGACCTACCCTGTTTTTTGTTTCAAGCTCCGCCTTTGGTCTTCAGGTTTGGTTGTCCAGAGGTTTTGCTTGCGTCGGAGCTGGTCAAATCGGCGGTGTGAGGCTTCGTGTCCTTTCTCCGGCGTCTGGAATGGCCGCTTTCGCGTGCTCCTCCTTGAAGCTTAGGCGCACAGTTCTTCTCTCGTCGTCGTGGTGTTTGGAGGTTTCGTCCTCCTCTACTTTTGGTCGGTGCTCTGTGGTGTCAGCTCCTCCGCAGAGGTCGGTTTGAAGCTTCGGTGGTGGGTTGGTTTGGTGCGGTTTTCTTAGGTTGTTGTCGGATCTGCTCCTGGCTCGACTTTGTCTGGAGGACAATGGTGGGTTGGAGTCGGTTACGGGTCTCCGGTTGTATACTCTCTTGGGTTGTCCTCGATATCTGGGTGGTCGAGCAAATTTGGGATAACAGCTATTTCCCGTTAAGCTTTTTGTTTTTTCCTGCTGTATTTTCTTTCGTTGTAGTTCGGTCGGTTTCGTGCTTCGTGTGTGTCGCGTCGGTGGTTCGTTCTCTTGCTTGACTGCTGTAGTATAGTGAGACATTTGGTGCTTGTTTGTTTCGCTCCTTGTTCGTACAGGTCATATTAGTACGAGATTTGTCTTTCTCTATGTTATCTAATGAGGCGTTTATCGGGCTCGTTGCTACCAGCTTCGCTGTTTCCGGTAGTTTCTAGTTGACTAGTCTTGTGTTTGGCTAGCTCATATCTGGCCGGAATGGATAACATAGGTCTTATTGTTGGGATGTACTTTTAATCCGCTATAGGAGGTTGTTGAACCTTGCTTTAGCTTCTTGATGCGAGGCGTTCTTGTTAAGATCGAGTGGTTCAAAGACGAATTTGATGCAATTAGGCTGAATTTTTAAGCTTAGTATAATAGTTTCCCTTTGTTTGGTTGTTTCGTTTTTTTCTAGTTTCTAGGAAGGATTCCTTCTCCGCCGGCTTAACTCACTAAAATTTTTCTGTATCCATCGTCTTAATTTAACTTATTCAGAGTTTGTTAAATATTTGTAATCGACTAAAACTTTTAATTTATAGAATTCCAATTAAAAAAAAAATCCAAAACCAATTCAACTCAAACACTTGCCTCTTTGAGAAGAAGTATAGCTAAACAGGACCACCTAAATTTAGGTAGGAATGGAATCAAACCTCCCGAAAGACACTAGAAACAAGGGAAAATTTGACAATGAGACACTTTTTGAGAAGTTATTTGATAATGAGACACTTTCCAAATGTTGCACACTTTCGTAACTTTCAACGAACAAAGAAAAAAAAAATTGGACATGATCTGACGATTGTGCCCTTGTTGAGGAGTGGGGTGAGAATCTGCTGGATTAAACTGAACCGTTGGATAGCATTATCTAGTTTAAATCTAAGGGATGTGAATCATTTAGTTAGGGGAGAAATTTGGGATTTCTCGGGAAATGTGAGAGAAAGAAAAATTCTTTTCTCTTCTTCTAGCTTCACCGATTAGGAAAATATGTATTATCTGTGCAAATTAGTACGAAATAGATCACTGATTTTATCAACAAATTCGGCAATAAGTGATTTAGTTTTTCGTAAATCTACTATCAGTATAATTCTTTCATTGTTGTAGGGTGTAACCGATGAGAAATCACCGAATTTGGGTAAAAAACTTGTGGTTAGCACCGATACTTGTTTCTGTTTTGATGTTGCTATAATGTTTAAAGTTGAAAAAATATCATCTCCGGCGTGCGAATAGTACTACTGACTGTATAGGCCAGTGATTTTGGCTAAATGAAGAAGTACTTAACTGGGTTTGTAAGATCGATATTTATAGTTGTGGTCATATGTTCGAGGGGATGGAGTTGAATATTTGTGGTAGCAATGCATATCTTGGTAGTATGCATAAATGTTGGAATAAAGTGTAATATGGTCGCGCGGATTATGAATCTGTCATGTGTGCGCGAATTTAGGGTCGGTGTACATAAATAATGATAAAGGTATCGTTGACGACTATCGTAATTTTGTTAACAATTGGTGTAATATTTAAGAATTGTGGACAAATGTTTGACAGATGATGAAGTTAGTAGATAAAACTCAGAGATTTGTTACAATGAAAGATTTGTTACATTGAAAGCTTAAAGCAAACAGATAAG
>OVAO01000546.1:0-20436 GCA_900406285.1 Biscutella auriculata | reverse complement strand
ATGATTTGGTGGATAATAGTCCACAAAAACTAAAATAGGAGATTTTCTAAAATGTTAGAAGTATGAGAAATTATACTGATTTGCTGAATTAGTCTACGAAAACATAAGGATTTAAAAAAAATGAATTTTTATTTTGGGAAATTATTTTTCATTTGTTGGAAAATAGTCCACAAAAAATGAAACACTTTTTAAAACATTAGAAAATTTTTATCTAAAAAATTGTGATTATTTGGTGGATAATAATCCATAAAAATAGAATGATTTTGTATAACGTTGGAGTTTTATATTTTTTGGTGGACTATAGTTTATAAAACGCTACAATTTAGTTTTTTTGGTAAATTATGTTCATTTGGTGGACAAATGTCCACAAAAGGAATCATTTTGTAAAATGTTATAATTTTGTTTTGAGAAATTTTGTTGTTTACATTGAGAACAGTCTACAAAAATTGAAATTTTTTCACAAGGAACTAGAATTTTGTGTTTTTGAAAATTATGCTCATTTAGTGGATAATAGTCCACAAAATGAGAGATTTTGGGGACACCATAATTTTTTATTTTGAGAAATTATGCTCATTTGATGTACAATAGCTCATAAATGGAGAAATTTTGTAAAATGTTAGAATTTTGGGAAATTATGTTGATTTTGGTTATATTAATCCACAAAAACTTAGAAATTTTGCAAAAGGTTAAAATTTTGTAGTTTGAGAAATATGCTCATTTGGTGGATAATAGTCTACAAAAAGTAATAGATTTGGTATGCGTATTTAGTGTCCAAAAATTAAGAGATTTTGTAAAATGATATAATTTTGTATTTAGAGAAATTATGTTTATCTAGGGGATAATAATCCACAAAAATGAAAGATTTTGTAAATGGTAGAATTGTTGTAGTTTGGAAATTATGTTGATTTGGTGGATAATGTTTCACAAAATGAGAGATTTCGTAAATGCTAGGATTTTGGAAAACTATACTCATTTTGATGAACTATAATTTACAAAAAATGTAAAACGATATAAATTTTGTATTTTGGGAATTTATGTTGATTTTATAGATAAGAGTTCACAAAAGTGAGATTTTGTAAAACACTAAATTTTTAAGAAATTATTTTGATTTGATGGATGTAATTAACAAAAACTTAAGGATTTTATAAAATGTTATACTTTTTTTGGGTAAATTACTCTCTTTAATAGATAATAATCCAAAAATAAAGGAAAGATTTCGTAAACGTTAAACAAATATTTTGGGAAATGAAGTTTGATTTAATGAATTATAGTCCAAAATACTGAGAGATTTTTTAAAACATTAGAATTTTGTATTTTTGAAAATTATGCTCATTTGATAGATAAGAATCCACAAATAATAAGAGATTTTATAAAATGCTAGATTTGTAAGAAATTACTCTGATTTGATGAATAGTGGTCCACAAAAATTGAGAAACTTATTAAAACGCTATAATTTTTTTATTTTGAGAAATTGAACTCTTTTGGTGGATAATAGTTCATTAGTTATTTTGTATATTACTAGTATTTTGTATTTTGAGAAATTATGCTCATTTACTCTTTAAGTATTTCATGTTTTTAGGATTTTAGATTTTAACCCTTGAACATTTTCAACATTTCAAGATTTCAAATTTTCACAATTTCATGTTTTTATTTTTCAGGATTTCAGGTGTTCGGGGTTTTCAGTATTTAAGGTTTTCAGAATTTTAAGATTTAAGATTTTCATGATTTAAAATTTTCAGTGATTTAAAATTTTCAGAATTTTAGGATATAAGATATTCATGGTTTCATGTTTATAGGATCTTAGGAAACATGATTTAATGATGTCAGGTATTTGAAATGTAGGGATTTTATGTCCATTTAGTAAGAATTTCAAGTTTTAAGATCTTCAAGATTTTGTGTTTTTCAAGATTTCAGAAATTCATTTTCTTAGGTTTTCATGATTTTAGGATTTAGATTTTCAGAATTTTAATTTTTTTGGGTTTTCATAATTTCAGATTTTTAAAAGTTCATGTTTTCAGAATTTCATGATGTCGGATTTTCAAGATTTAAGGTTTTAAGCATTTCTTTTTTAAATCAACGAGTCCCATTTATTGATCAAGATTGGTCGGGTAGGGTAATGATCATAAGATCCTTCCTAGTTGAAAAGTTATGATCTATATGGGTAAAAGGTAACCCTTGTGGTCGTGCACCTTTAGCAAGGACATCGACACATACATTATGGTCACGAGAAATCAAACAGATAATAACTGAAATAAAAGTTCTTCTCCTAAGTGAATATAGTAATAGCTCGGATTAGAATCCGTCTGTGCAATCCATCTCAAATGTGATAGTATGAATCATTTCCTCACTTGAACATTCTATGATCCAAAGTAATCCATCTACTTTTGCATGAACTGCAGAGAGGCTTATCTGACACGCTCTTGAGCCCACATTAACCCTCCCCATGTTATCCCTTAGGAATCACCCAATGCTACTAACTTGCCCATGATTTTCCATGATGCATCGACCTGACAAGTTATGCTTTGGGGATCCAATGTGGTTTGGTTAGTGCCTCATTGGTTCTCCCCATCTTCAGTCTCTTCTAGTTCGTATTTTCGGTTAGCTACTCACCAACTTTCATCTTCCGCTTATGCTACTTGTAGCTCCATCGCTGTTATATATTTTCCATTAAAAACTTTGTCATTTCTCGCCTTCCTTATGTACCATAGTATCCATGAGAATGCATCCCTCTGGGGTTTTGCCATCCCCAACTCTTTTGTCCTCCCCATGAGGAAGTACATATTTTGATACAGAGAAGTACTCGGGAAGCAACCCGGATTGGACGGAAAGCCTGAAAGTGCCCATACTTGGAGTGTTGGGGGCATTCAAAAAGTAAGTGGTTTATTGTTTCCTCTGGTGCACCACACCGCATACATCTCTTTCATTCCCCAGGTGTCTATACGATAGTCTCTCGCAAGTTGGGATGCATCTTGTAATCGCTTGCCACATAAAATGTTTTAATTTTCCCTACGTCTTAGTCTTCTAAAATTGAGAGAGGAGGTACTTGAAATTTGGTTCTGATGCCCCAATACGATTTCTTACATACTTCGTCTCTTGTATCAATTCATATCCTTATTTCACTATGTATGCTCCTAATTTAGTGTGTGACCATGAGTAACCATCCTGAGAGTCACTATGACTAGGTCTCATCCCTAGGATCAAGAAACTATCATATGGGTGTATAGTTGCTTAGTTGTGGGGGGTATCCCAGTCATGGTCATCCTCTCTAATAAGGTCTTGGACTAACAGTTTGGAGTCTCTAATAACATTTGTATTTATGGCTCTTGGAGATATGGGTGGTTTAAGAGGGAGCCAAGGACCGCTTCATAATTTAGTCTCGCTCCTAGAACCTATAGTCCTCCGGATCCCTTGTCTCAGTAGGGGTTTTGCTTCTATGATGTTTCGCCATCCAAAAGATGGGGAGTAAATGTCTCTCTCCTAGCGGATTAGAATTTTTGAAGTAACGTCCTCTCATAACTCTAGCAAGTAGGGATGAAGGATCATTGATTAATCGCCATAGTTGTTTAGCTAGCAAGGCTATGTTGAAATTGTGTAGGTCTCTAAAACCCAATTCTCCCTCTTCTTGTGGGATGCATATCTTATCCCAAGCTATCCAATGTAATCCTCAACCATCCTTCTTTGAAACCCACCAAAAATTTGCAATCACGCTTTTTAATTTATATATTATGTCTTTTGGGAGTACGAAACACGACATAACATAGGTCGGAAGGACTTGAGCTACTGATTTGATAGGATCTCTTTCCCTCCCTTGAAAAGGAATTTCGCTGACAAGTGCAAATCCGATCATTTAAGCGGTCTTGTACAAATGCAAATACTTTCCTCTTCGATCCGCATATATTTTTCGGGAGCCCCAAGTACTTTCCCATTCCTCCCTCATTAATAATTCCCAAAGAAGTCTTGATGTTCCTCCTTAAGTCTAAATTCACCTTATTCCCGAAAATGATGGACGGTTTCGCTTGATTTAATTGTTGTTTTGAGGCTTCTTCATAGGTTTTGATGATCCCCAATATCTACGCACATTGCGGGATTTTGCTTTACAGAAGAAGAGACTATCGTTCGCGAAAGGTAGGTGTGAGACCGTGGGGCTAGCTCGGGCTATCCTAAGCCTGGTAATGCGTTTTCCTATTTCGCTCCATTAAGGAGGGAGATAAGTGCCTCTGTGAATAATATAAATATAAAGGGTGAAAGGGGATATCCTTGGCAAATTCATCTCGATGGTTTGAATCTCCCCCTCGGTTTTCCATTAATCAGGATCTAGTAGGATATTAAGGTTATGCAAGTCATAATCATCTTAAACCATCTCTCAGAGTAGCCCAATTTAATCGTTAAAGTCTCAATGAAACCCCCACTCATTTCTGTCATAGGCTTTACTCATGTCAATTTTATTGGCCATGTACTTGGACCTGCACATAAGATTCGTCAGGAGGGCGTGGAAGTTTTCTTGTGCCAAAAAAATATTATATGTAATAAGACGTCTAGCCATGAAGGTTGATTGGGTCTCTGAATTCACTCCCAGGAGGGTTGTCTTCAATGTTCTACATAATAATTTGGAGATGTTCTTGTAGCTCACGTTGCATAAACTTATGGGTCTAAACTCCGCCATAAACCTTGGTTTGTTCTTTTTTGGTATTAAGCAAATGCTGGTTTGGTTGGATTTTAGATCAAGGATCCCTGTCTTGAAAAAGTCCTCAACCATGAGTATGATATCTTGGTTGACCAAATGCCAAAATACCTGATAGAATATGCATGTCATTCCATCTGACCAAAGTGTTTTGTTTGGGTGTATTGCGAAAAGAGCCTCCTTAATCTCTTGATCAGTGGGCTCCGTTGTTAATCTCGAATTGGTAGACATTGTGATTTTCTCGGTAATATATCAGAGGGATTCGCGTGAATTATTTTTGTATTTCAGTCTCCTTCTTTAAGCCAAAGATTCCTACTTTTTGTTTCCAAGAAATCTCTTCCTCTCTATAAGCTGTAAAAAGGAGTCTTCGTAATTCTTCCATCTCTTGAGTCGAGGTGTCATTATCTCCTAGTGCCTCATCAATCTGAGTCTTTTAAGTATTCAATAATTCTCGTTGCGTTTGTTGGTGAAGATTGCTTCCAAAAGGAGATGTTACTTCTATAATATGAGATTTTTTGTAGAAATCTCGACGTGAAATTCCATCAAAAAATTTTTATCTTGAGACAACCGCTTCCTTAAAACCTGGTTTATCGATCCATCTTTTATCAAATCTGAAGCAATTTTTACGGTGTCGTATGTATGCTTGGACTCTAGCTAGGATCGGTCAGTGATCAGATCGCCATACATTTAAGTACTCCACATCGGTGTGGGAGAAAAAGTGGTGTCATTCCTCATTTCCCACCGCTCTATCCAAACAACACTTCACATTCCCGTCATATCTTCTTCCAACCCAAGATAGTGAATTTCCATTGAAAGGAAACTCTACCATCCCGCAGTTACAAGCATATAATGAAATGGGAGAAAAGTGTACTTTGCTCTTCTTTTTCCCCTCTCTTCTCGTGATTTCCAATGATCTCGTTAAAATCGGCAATCATGAACCAATCATTTTTCCTACTTAGACTCATCCTCGTGAGTTTCTCCCATACTTTTTCTCGGTACTTTACTACGAGATCTCCATAAACAAATGTCATCAAAATTTTATTTCTTTCTAGGGTAGTTTGTACATCGATTACGGTCATCTGAATATGAGATAGAAGCTTTTGGCTCATCCATATAGAATAAAGTTAATCCCCCGCTTTTTCTTTTTGGATCAGCAGTGAAATCTTAATCATATCCAAAATATATTTAAAAGTTTTGTAAAAAACGATTGTTTTTAGTCTCTGATAGAAATAAGAAGCTAGGTATGAAGCATTTGTGAAGTTATTCCAGATGTCTTTTTGTCAGCGGAGCTCATACCCCTGATAACTCCATGTTATTACATTCATGTTAATTTTTTGATGACTTCTTGATTTCCTTGTCGGATAACGCAGTAGTTAAAGGATTAAATGTTGAGCATAAATAGGCTTCATAAAATAGATACTTAGCATTAAATTAGAATAAATGTTTTAGAGCAGTTTTTTAATCTTAGCAAATAGCTAGAAATTTCTTCTTGGGTTGTAAAGTTTAAACCGGACTTTGACTTTAATTCTCAAAGTCAAGACTCATACACGAATCTGATCAAATATGATGAATATATCATAGATTTGGTTTCTCGCTGGTGGATTTTTGTAAACTCCAAAAGGAATGAGGGTTGTTTTGAATCAGCTGTCACGTACACTGTGGATACACCGGATATTACCCTTGCGTTGGAGAAAACTGGTTGTGAAATTCTTAGCAGTTTGCTAGAAAAATGCAGATATGAGATTCTGAAGTTGAAAAACTTGGATAGTTAGCAGTCAGCCGTTTTTCTTAATCGCCGTTAGCAGTTAGAGATTTATGAACGTGTCTGTAGAAATAAATATGACAAAAGTTTTTGCCGGAAAAATGAGTTATGGTGGACTTTATCGCCGGAGAAAAATGAGTTTCCTCAATTTGATGCTTGAGAGCAAAAGGTGAGAGCGCCTGCATTTTCAAGACAACAAAAGCCTCTCGCAATGGCAGTGAGAAGCCACACAGCGAAGAGGAAAATCTCATTGATATTGTCTTCCCATTATGAGAGAAAGTTTTATTTTTATTGAGATGAATCTTCTTCTCTTTTTTTTGTGCAGATCTTCTTTTAACAGCAAAATCGAGATTTAATCATATTATCCTTCCACCAAGATGTGAGTTTGTTCTTTGTCTTCATATCTGAGAAGGGGAAGGGAGGAGCATCACACGGGCGAGATCGACAGAAGCCATGAACACTTGTTTGCGTCGTCCGTTTTCATTTTTTGATGTACTCTCGAANACTCTCGAAGCTATTTTCTCATTAGAGAAGATGAAAAAAGTAAACATATTTTAAAAAAAAAAAAAATATATATATATATATATATACACAGTTGGAAAGAAAGAATTCAAAAATCTAAGGTGAAGATGTGACGAGTCCATCGTAGCACAGCGGTAACGCCGTACTTGTCACCCCGGCTTCAAGTCCCGGTAGAAGCGAAAATCTTAAATAAGGCGAGTGTGACCCGTCTTGTGGCCCACAAATGGCGAATAGGACCCGCATGTGGCTCACATTTTAAAATGTGAAGATATTTTTTCTCTCACATGTCTCGAGAAACGTATTTGAGAGAGAAAAAAAAGTTACATCTTTTTAAAATTTTTGAAAAATCTATTTCACATCTGATCCCGGTTTTAAGCATTTCAAGTTAGTCGAAAAAAGGATTTCAAGTCTTTAAGTTTTCAAGATTTCATGTTTTGAGGATTTTAGGTTTCAACTTTTTCAGGTTTTCATGATTTCATGGTTTTAGGATTTCAAGTTTTTAAAATTTTAGATTTTGAAGATTTTAGTATTTCATATTTGCAGGGTTTTCAGATTTCACGTTTTCATGATTTCATTGAACCTAGCTCTCAACTTCATTTTTTCTAAGCAAAGATCTCCTCACAAATTTCCCCAAATTTGGGAGTATATTATCAAACTTTATAAGCATTGTCCCCAATTATTGGGTGTATTTTCTAGAAATTCTTGAATCGGTCAGCAAATTTTGAAAATGAATATCCTACCTTGGATTTGTCAAGGGATTGGAAGTCATCTAACCCAAGAACACTTGAAGGAATTACATAAATGCTTTCGACCTAAATTTTTGTTTTTATCGGAAACAAAAAATTCCCGTTATTTTCTGCAAAATTTGCAAGTTCATTTCGGTTATGATGAAGTCTACATAGTAGAGCCACGAGGTAAAAGCGGAGGTCTAGCACTTCTTTATATGAATGATCCAGAAGTTTTCATCTCTTATTCTAATGATCGTATGATTGATGTCGAAACAAAAATCGAAGGACACAAAGCCCTTTTGACCTTTGTCTACAGAGATCCGGTAGTAGAATACCGAGATATCGTCTAGGAAAAGACTCACTCGGATGAGTCTAAACAGACATGACGCGTGGTTTATGATTGGTGATTTTATTGAAATCACCGGGAACCACGAGAAAAGAGGGGGTATTCGACGGCATGAACGCACCTTTCTTTCATTCCGATCTATGCTTAATAATTGTGGTATGATTGATTTTCCCTTCAAAGACAATTCCTTATCTTGGGTAGGTCGAAGGAGATGCGGGAAGGTAAAATTTCGTCTAGATATATCGATTGGAAATGAAGACTAGCATAATATCTTTTCCCACAATAAAGTGGAGTATCTTAAATTATGGGGCTCAGACCATAGACCTATCCTAGCCACAATCCAAAAATTCCCAGCATAGAGAAAGAAAATTTTATGTTTGATAAGAGATGGATTGGGAAACAACGTTTTCAAGAAGCAGTTTTCTCGGGTTGGGAATACCGAGACGATCTCCCTAGTCAGATCTTTACCCATAAGGTAGCATCGTGTAGGCGACATATCTTCAGATGGAAGAATAAACATTTCACCAACGCAGCTAAGCATATTGAAGACCTGAAATTGCAGCTAGAAAGGAAAATGAAGGATGATAACTCTACCGTAGAAGTTGTAGAATTGAAAAGACTTTTGAACATAGCCTTTAACGAGGAAGAAGCTTTCTGGAGTCAAAAGAGTAGGATAACCTGGCTAAAAGAAGGGGATCGAAATACAAAGTTTTTCCACGCGTCCACAAAACAGAGAAGAGCCCAAAATAGAATTACTTGCCTCCAAGAAAAAGAGGGGAGATGGGTGGAGAACTCGGAAGATATTGGCAGTGTAGCCTCCCATTATTTCCAAGACCTTTTTAAGACCTCATCCCCTTCAGGGATAAACGTTTCCCTCCGGTTCCTAACCGAGAAAATCTTTGAGGAGACGAACCTCTCCCTTGTTCGGACTCCCTATGAGGAGGAGATAAGAGCTGCCTTATTTGACATAAATCCGGATAAAACTCCGGGTCCCGATGGGATGACGAGTAGGTTCTATAGAATCTTCTGGCAGACGACTCGTTTGGATCATTAAACTAGTCAAGAATTTCTTCTCTTTTGGCCACTTTGATCCGCAACTCAACGCTACCAACATTTTTCTCATTCCCAAGAAAGGGAGACTGGGATCGTAGGCAGAGTTTAGGCCAATCAGTCTATGTAACGTGAGTTATACGATCATATATAAACTCCTCTGCAAGAGATTGAAGCGTGTACTCCCGAATCTCATTTTGGAGACCCAATCTGCTTTTATGGCAAATAGACTGATTACAGACAACATCCTACAAGCCCAGGAGAACTTTCATGCACTCCGCACGAACCGATGTGCAAGGGCAAATTTATAACTATCAAGACCGATATGAGCAAGGTTTATGACAGAGTAGAATGGTGCTTCCTGGAGAAATTGATGTTGAAACTAGGCTTTTCGGAAAAATGGGTTAGTTTGATTATGTTCTGTATTTCGTCAGTCTCATACAAAGTATTGGTGAACGGTGAAGCTAGAGGAGATATTAGACCGACCAGAGGCATTCACCAAGGAGATCCGCTTTCCCCTTTCATGTTCATCCTTTGTATAGAGGCTTTGATCTCCTTCCTCCAAGGAGCGGAAGCAGAGAAGAGGATTACTAGGCTAAAAATTGCCCAAGCTAGCCCTCTTATCTCACATCTCCTCTTTGCAGATGATAGCCTATTTTTCTGCAAAGCAAATATCACTCAATGTTCGGAGATAATTAAGATTATCCAAGTATATGGAGCGGCTTTAGCTCAATGCCTAAATTAAGTTAAATCATCTATTCATTTTGGTTCGTGAGTGGATCAGGATACAAGGAAGGCCATTAGATCTAGAAGTGGGATCATTAGTGAAGGAGGTATGGGTCTTTATTTGGGCATACCGTAGCATATAAACGGGTCTAAAAGAAAAGTTTTTGCATACATTCAAGACCGCTTAATTGCTAGAGTGAGTACCTGGTCGGCGCGTTCCTTTTCCAAGGGAGAGAAAGAGATCCTAATCAAATCAGTGGCGCAAGTCCTTCCGACATATGTCATGTCGTGCTTCTTACTACCTAAAGGCCTCATCCAGAAATTAAAAGCTTCCATCTCTAACTTTTGGTGGAGCTCCAAAGAAGAGAGTAAAGGTATCCACTGGATAGCCTGGGATAAGATATGTGTTCCCCATCATATGGGAGGTTTGGGCTTTCGGGGCTTACATAATTTTAACCTTGCTTTGCTGGCTAAACAACTCTGGCGACTGATACAATATCCTACATCTCTCCTAGCTAGAGTTTTAAAAGGACGTTACTACAGATCTATCTCCCCGCTAGAGACAGGCATATCATATTCCCCTTTTTATGGATGGCAAAGTATCATAGCTGCAAAAGACCTGTTAAACAAGGGTCTCAGACGAACGGTAGGACATGGGACGAATAACAAGGTCTGGAGCGACCCATGGTTGCCATGTGTTCCGGTTAGAATGGCGATAGCTCGACAATCGGAAAGGAAGATTAATCAGGACCTACGGGTTAGTGATCTTCTAGACCATGATACGACTCTATGGAAGAAACACTTATTAGAAGATATCTTTTGTCAAGAAGATGTGTAGTTGATTATGGGGCTTAGACGGAGGAGGTACTCGGGCCAGGATGGTTACTCATGGTTATTCACAAAACCGGGTACCTACTCAGTAAAATCTGGTTATGATCTAATCGCCTCACCGGACATCTGAGCCTCAAATCCGGAATGCGTGTTCCCTAACACGTTGGTTCTTCGCAATCAGGTTTGGAAGACGAGAACATCTGGAAAGATGCGTCATTTCATGTGGCAAGCTCTCGCAGGATGTGTTCCCACTTGTCATAACCTTACCTACTATCACTTAGGATACGATATGAGTTGTCCGAGATGTGGTTCTCCTGAGGAAACTATCAACCATCTTCTCTTTGAGTGCCCCCTACCCTACATGTGTGGGCTTTATCGGATTTTCCGTCCATTCCGGGTTGCTTCCCTGTAGTTCTATCTATCAAAACATGGATTTCCTGTTCTGGCGAACGAAAGAAAAGGGCCTCCAGGAGCCCAAAAGGAACCAGTTTCCATGGATCATCTAGTATATTTGGAAAGTTGGGAACGAGAAAGTTTTTAGAAGAGGGGAAGTATCCCCCCTGGATACTCTAACCTTAGTTTCTCTTGAAGTTGAGAGTTGAGAAGCCGCAAATCAGGTCGTAATTGAAACAAACAAACCACCCCCCTCTGCGTTGGAGACACCAGAGGGTTCTCCCTCACATATCCACATCCCGATCTGTCAAATAGATGCCTCTTGGATTGATAGTGGTAAGATCAGTGGGATTGGGTGGTACCTAACGATGACATTCTTGATATGATTGAGAACCTAGATGATTGGCCGACTTTCCAAGCAGAGCTAGATATCTTTTTTCATTCTCGTGAGATCTTCTTATGTTTTGAATTGGGTTGGATTTCCCATAAACAGAATATCCGTGCTAATAGTTTAGCTAAGACGGCTAGAATATGAAATATTATTTTTTTCATATTTATCATGATCCCTTGGTTGATGCCAACAATACAACCCAAATCAACCAAACAAACTTGACATAAGTAATGGAGCTTTTGTTGAAAAAAAAAATATAGTTCCTTCTTCCATTCCCCATACAAATATTTTGTGCCTTATTAAGTCATTTTCAGGGGAAGTGTTTTAATACTTCTTATTTCTGGGGACCTGTGAAATAAGAAAGACAGAAACTGTAACAGAAGAATCAAACCAAAGTAATGGTCTTTTAGTTCAAGAAAAAATAACTCGCATGGTTCCAAAACGACGAAAGAATCATAAGTTTGACATGTTACAGTTTTTCTCTGTTTGGGGATGAACCAAAGGCGCCTTATGGTTCACTAATAGAGGCACACATGGACTTTTATTGATGCAACCCAATGGACGCAACTCTGACCGGAAAATTGGAAGAAAGAAAAGAAACCACCGAGTCAACTCGGTTTAATTATTGGTTGGCAAACTTGACTCCCTTCTCGATGGAAGATTTAAGTTCTGGCTTCAAAGCTTCCAAGCCTTGCTTCTCAAAGTCTGAGAGTGGCCCCAAATCAAGAACCTCCTCCACTCCATTCTTTCCCAACCTCACCTAAATTATTATTAAACCCTCATATTCATCGACTGAATCATGAAACCAAGTTTGATTTGATGCTAAGTTTTGAGGATTACCTTTGATGCAAAGAAAGGAAGCTCAGTGATTGTGGACTGCACGTATGAGCATTCAATTACATCTGGAACACCGTTGAGTCCTTTCAAGCATGCATCAGCAAATAGTGCTCCAGCATAGCTGTGCCAATGAACAGGTTACAGAAGTTGAGAATCATTTCAAGAAAACATTTCAAAGAAAAGTGACAACGACTACAGAAAAGGCTTAGCACACTACTTACGCCATTGACAATGTAGCTGAACCTTTTCCTGCTTTTGCCTCCACGACTTCTGTACCTCCATCTTGGGTACGCTTAGTGAGGGCAGTGAGTACGTCACCAGACAAGTTGGCTTGAGGAGTGGCCTATATGTTGAAAAACAGAGTAACTTCAGTTGAACAGAGCTAAACCGCAATTGCGAGAAATAAGACAACTAAAACCAATATGAGTAGAGAAGAAGTGAAAGACAACCTGAGAGAAGAGAGGGAGAATTGTAACTCCCGCATGACCGCCAATCACAGGAACATTAACTTCTGCAGACACAACAAGAATTCAAATAAGGGATTTAGGCTCTGCGTTCAATTTCTTGTCTGGATAGACTATAGGTTTGGCTAAAATGCAGACAATATCCTTGAACACACCTAAGAAGAACACATATAGTTCTGACTTATACAAGAGGAAATGTCATGTAAACAAACCTGCAACTGGAACATTTGCCTTTCCAGCGTAGAAAGTCTTGGCTCTAACAACGTCAAGAGTGGTCACACCAAACAACTTCTTCTCATCGTACATACCAGCCTTCTTGAATATCTCTGCTGCAATTGGAACAGTAGAGTTCACAGGGTTGCTGATCATATTAATAAGTGCCTGATTCAACAAAATAGTAACTCCAAAAGTCAGCCAATTGATAGGAAAAATCAAACTTAGTGTCACGCAAAAAAGCAACACTCACGAGGGTAAATTTACGTTCATGGCATGCGAACTAAAAGTAATAAAAGCTCTGATATGCATATTACCGTATAAAGAGGTGAATCTTAGGCTTACATGTGGACAGTACTTGGCGATGGCAGTGCAGAGGTTCTTGACGATTCCAGCATTGATGTTGAAAAGATCGTCACGGGTCATACCAGGCTTCCTCGGAACACCAGCTGGAATGATAACGAGGTCAGCTCCTTCAAGAGCTTTAGCCAAATTGTCATCGCCCATGTATCCGACAACCTATGAAATACAAGTGAATCGCACAGGAATAACTGTCATCTATAAGGCTAAAATGACAAGGGTTTGCAGTAGAGTGAACAATTTAAGGAATCTAATAAATGAAGATGATAAAATGAAGGGATTAGAGAAATCAGAAGTATACCTCAGATCTGGTGTTGACGTGACCGACATCAGCAGCAACTCCAGGTGTGTTAGCGATATCGTAGAGGGAAAGGCTAGAGACAAGAGGATTAAGCTTCATGAGGAGAGCAAGAGGCTGACCAATTCCACCGGCGGCGCCAAGAATGGCGACTTTTCGCTCGGGGACGGACTCGGAAGAGAAGCTACAGCGGAGAACCGCCTGCTTGGCAGAGGAAGAGGAGCGGACGATCATAGATCTGAACATTTTGAGAGGAATGAAAATCTAGGTTATTTCGATGAAGGAAAGAGTAATCCAAGGATCTGAAGGAAGAAGAGGTGGGTGATCTGGGAGGATGCTTTCTTATTTTTATGTGGTGATGCACTCGAGGATCTTGATCAGATATGATGAGTCTCTCTCTCTCTCTCTCTCTCTACTTCAATTCTTTCAAGTATTTTTCCGAATATGTCTTTGGTTTTAATTTGACTTTCTGAGTTGTTTCATTCGATACATACATTGATTATTTTGAATATAATCAGAAATTTAACTTAGTTATGACATTCAGATTTTCCACAAAAAACTAACTGCGTGGCTAATATTTTTCTTTGTGATTAGAAATGTAAAGTGCAACAAATACAAGATTTATTATTATTACATGGTTATAAAAAGTTTGATTTCTTCGTCTTTCTTCTCACAGAGCCAAAAGTCATAGCCGCACCTCCTCGGTTGCATTAGCCCCAAAGGATAAAAAAAAGAAGAAAAAAGTAAAACAAAAGACGAAGTGGGTGACAAGTTAGTGGTGAACAAATGATTCCAAAACAATGACTAGTCTGTTTGCGAACAAGAATGGAGATCTGATCAATGTCTTTGTCTTCAGACCAAGAGGACCAGAGAATAATAATAATACTTAACTACAATATCTCACTTCCAAAATCATAAACAGAGCTAAGTGCTATGTGGCAATAAAACCATCACACGCCTTGGGATTTATACTAACTACCCAGAAAGATAGAAAGAAAAATAGCCAATTCACGAAAATCGCAAATATCTCTCTTGACACAAAACTCAAGAGGATCCTAGAAACCAACAATCTTCACTTCAAACAACTCCAAAGAACCACATGGATTTGTTATTATTCCAATAAAGACAACAATAGATAACAAAAAACACATTCCCACTTTTATCATGTCTGGTTTTCACATCAATAAACAATGTTAGTTGTCATGCCAAGAGTTACAAGGCAATACAATCTGCTTAGCATTTCAAGCTGCTAAAAAACACATGTTCAACAATTTTGAGATTTAACCTATTAATAAACCAAGCAGACAAAAATGATTCACAAAGCAAGTCTTCTAGTGCCACTTTATTTATGTCACATAAGGAGTCCTTTAGGTAGTTGAACCTCAAACAAAATGTCCTCAAAAGATCACAGACAAGATACTACTTTATAGCAAAGTTTCACAAGTGTAAAGCAAGAGTGACTAGTAAACAATAAGGAAAAATACACCAATATTATTAAGAACTCGCTAATCTGACGAACAAAACCAATCTGCCAACTATGTCTATGAAAAACAAATACAAGAAGATATCCTAGTCTAATCAGTCATAGAGCAACTAGGCATTCAGAGGCCAAGGCACATTCAGTTCAAGTGCAGAGAGACAGATGTCAAAGCAGCAATACATCTATCAATCCACAGATTATAAAGAGGCTGCAATCAGGTAATCACCATTAAGCACAAAAAAGCATCTTCGCCCTGTCACAAACCTGAATCAAACATCCATTCACAGCTAAATTTGGTCATTAGTTTCAACAAGCAAGTCACTCCAAAAAATAAAGACGGAACTTTAAGCAGAACACAACAACTCCCCGAGCAATACTGCGAGCAAATGGACACTGTTGTCACAACCAAGCATAAACTGAAGCTGATTGAAAAGAAAATACGATAAAGGAAACAAAGAGCAATTGATAATGATGATTTTTGCAGACAGACTTGAGAGTTTTCGTATGTATAAATGAAAAAGCCAAAGCAGCTTAGTTTACTAATGCCTAAAAATTCTTATAGTTTGGCGAACTATTCACCGGAAATGGTTGATAAAAGAGTAAGAAAACGTAAACTACATAAATCCACGCTAACAAATTAGAGACTACTCACTTGCTCGAGTATTACTCAGGTATTGCATCTAGTAAATAACCCAAAGCAGACACAGGACAAAAAAAAAAAACAGAGACCTTCTAGCAGACAAAAAAATCACAGCAACATGCAAAGAAGCTATGCAAACACCAGCGAAGAACATGTCAAGGACCCAGCTAACAAAAAAAAAAGCTATGCAAACAACAGGCGAAATGCAAGGACCCTGGCCAGATAAAGCAAAGAGAATGACTCAATAAGGAAGACACATCTCACCGTTCAGTAATTTGGTGGAACGTTTGGATACATTCCTCCAAGAGGAACTCTTGGAGCCGGGGAGGAACCAACAGGCTGATGCTGTCCAGGATAAGCCGAAGCTGATGAATGGCCATAGTGCCCATTATCTGGATAACCACCGCCAGACATTGAACTTTGTGGCATTCTATACGGACCACTTCCAGTACTAGGCCCACCATAACCGCCACCAGCACCACTCATTGATCCCGCACCAATACCACCATAACCCCCGGAACCTGTACCACCGTATCCACTGTAATGACTACCGTATCCACCTCCATACCCACCTGCTCCAGCAGCAGCAACACCCATCGAAGATGGTGTGGAATTCATGTGATGCGGTGGTCCTCCTCCTGAGTACCCACCGTAACCACCCAACCCACCAGGTCCACCGTGACCACCAGCTGCACCATAAGGTCCTGGAGGAGGAACCATGCCCATCCCATCACCGTGACCGTGACCATGTCCAGGCCCAGCGCCACCATCTTGACCTGGTGGCTTTCCTTTCTTACCGTCTATAGCCAACTTACAGTGCAGATTCTTCCCGTCAATGACCTTTATAGGATCAGCAAGTGCCGCCTGGGCACCTTCGGAAGTCTTATACACAAACAACGCAAATCCCCTTGATTTTCCAGTAACTTTATCAAAACCCAGAGGACCTTCCTCAATATCCCCATAAGCAAGGAACTGATTCAATAGCCTATCCGCAGGCATATCAAACGGCACATTAGCCACATAGATTTTCCTCGTTGATATATCAGAAACATGTGCGGTCGCACCTTGATTCCCAGCCGCCGCGAGCTGAGTTACCGTCACGCGCCCATCAATCTTCTTAGACGGTTCTTTCAGAGCGAGAAGAGCACCGTCCACGTGCTTGAAAGTGACAAAACCGTACCCTTTAGACTTTGCCGTTACCTTGTCGAGAATCACAATAGCCTCTTCGAGATCACCATAATTGGAGAAAAGCGACCGAAGACCTTCCGTCGTGGTGTCCGCCGCGAGTCCACGGATGAAAAGCTTTCTCTGAGAGATGTCGGAGTCGGAGATCGATCGAACAATTTCCAGAACATCGGGATGCCGAACAACAGCCTCTTGTAAGATATCGAGAAGCTGATCAGTAGAAAAGCGCTCGATAATCTTCCTCGCGTCCTGTGGCAACAATCGAGTAGAAGCAGCGCCAATGACTCCATCATTAAAAATCACGATGCCATTCTCATCGAGCTTTCGCTTCTTCATCATATCCATCATCCAAGATTTCCTGTAGAAGGTACCTTTCTTTGCCTAAAATCTTTAACCCTAGTTGAGTCACGGAGAGAGAGAGAGGGAGCGCTATCCTTTTATAACCCGAAGTTGGGTTTGTTTTTTAGCTGACTTTATATAAGGCCTGGCCCAATAAGGCCCATTATTGTTCCTTCATCTTCCTTATCTGTTTCTCCCGCTCTCTGCGCAACTAAGCTCAAGCGCTGTTACTCTTCTTCATCGGTTGCCCTCGCCGCAAAATACTCATAGCGGTTGAGTAAAGATTAGCTTTTCTAAATTTTTCCTTGCTTCAGCTCTACCGGAATGTCTCCACATTTGTGAGTTTCTTCTCAAGCTTTCTTTTCATATCATAGTGTGATTTGAATGTATATTGCGGAGTCACGGAGACAAAAAGAAACCACTTGTAATTTAGTTAAATTATTATTTTTTTGCTCGATTGGATTTGTGTAGTGATTCCATTGTTCAGTCGTTAGATACTGTTTTAAAAATAAAATATTCGATCTATTTTGATTCGATTTCGAAATTTGTGTAGAGGGCTATCCATGGAGATGACATACCCATTTCAATCAATTTCTACTCCAATCCGATGCGTTTGGTGGTTCCCAACTGCAATTTACTGGAATCTCAAGGAACCCATATCCAGTTCACTTGCTTCATTGAATTCTATCAGACAGTTGGAGTTAAAACCTCTTGCATCTGTACGGTCAGTGTCCAGTGTGTTTGAGATTAGTAGCAAAGTAGCCAATCCAAGTTTTTTCGAGCTGCCGGCAATGGAGAAAGTTACTGAAGCTGATAGCTCCTCAGTAGTGTCCGATGATGATCTCAGTGATAGGAAGATCAAAGAAGAAGAAAGGAGAAGGAAGATTGGATTAGCAAACAAAGGAAAGGTGCCATGGAACAAAGGAAGGAAACACAGTGAAGGTTAAGAGAGATTTCTTTTTTCCATATCTAAATCATTTCTTCTTTAGAGGCTTTGTGAAGTCAGTTTGATGAACTTAACAGACACTCGAAGACGAATCAAGCAGAGAACAATCGAAGCTTTGAGAAATCCCAAGGTGAAGTCAAGTAAGATTCATGCAATTCGAAGGACATTTTATTGTGTACTTGTTATTGTCTTCTGTTTTTTGCAATGATAACCATATGGAATGAATGAAAAAAACTGTTCTGGCAAATTGTCTCTGTTTGTTTTTTGCTTAGTTAAAATAGTTTGAAAACTTTTTTTTTTCTCTTCAACATCTTTCAGGTTCGGAAGAAGATGTCTGAGCATCAACAACCACACAGGTAAATTTGAGAACTGTTAAGTGCAGATACGCCACAATGAAGTTACAAGCATATGTAAGCTAAGTTTGTCTCTTGCAGTGATGAAACCAAGGAGAAAATAAGAGCTTCAGTGAAACAAGTTTGGGCAGAACGGTCCAGGTCGAAGCTATTAAAGGAGAAGTTCACGTCATCATGGTCAGAAAACATTGCAGAAGCTGCTAGGAAAGGAGGAAGTGATGAAGCAGAACTAGATTGGGACAGCTACGAAAGAAGAAAACAAGAGATTTCATCTAAGCAGCATCAATTTGCTGAAGAGGAAGCAAGAGCAAAAGAACAAACCAAGAAGAAAACAGAAGAAGCTGCACAAGCCAGGACCGAGAAGATGAGGAGAGTCGCAGAAAGAAAGAAGGAACGGGAAGAGAGAGACCAGAGAGAAGGAAAGATTCGAAAACCAAAGCAGAACATGGAGAATCCAACCATTGCCTCACCTTCTAGACTGAAAAAGCGTCTCACAAAGGTAAAAAAAGCTATTCGTTGACTACCTCAGACAAAACAAGAAACTCACTTGATGATTGTTAAGTTTTCAATAAAATGTCTTACCAGATTCACAAGAAGAAAACAAGTCTTCGTAAAATCGTTGTTGGAAAGGATAGGGTAGTTTCAGTTGCAGCTAAACTGGAGAAGATGGACTTGGATTTGATAAGGAAAGAGAGAACAAGAGAAGATATCTCACTTGCTGATCAGATCCAAGCTGCTAAGAACCAGCGAGGAAATGATTTTATATCAAGATTTGACCTTTTTGCTATGAGATTAATGGATTTTGATTAACTCATTTCAACTCCTAGTTTATAGAGCTGTCTCTTCAGTCTTCACTTCTTGTGCCACTAAATACTGAAATAAACGGTTAGAAAGCTTGACTTGATGATGTAAAATAAATAATTAATAAACCAATTATAAATAAATAGATAGAGTGCTGCTCTGAGCCTCTGACCAATGCCGAGGTTGTTCAGTCTAGCTCTCAGTCTCTCTCTTACACAGAGTAGTGTGACAACTGAAGAACAATGACCACAATAATTTCAGGTCCGTACTGAAAAGCTACTATACATATATAAACCCAAGACCGCTCAATAGTTTAACCATGGTACTGGTCCTGGTTAGGCGGGTAAGGATGCTGGCATGCTTGTTGTTGGTAGTTTCCAGACCATATTCCATTCATGTTCGTTGGTGGTGTTCCCTGGTAGTTCTGACTCATGTTGGATAGAGTCGATGGTGGTCCCTTGTAGTTCTAGCCAGGCCCTGCCCTGGAGACTAGACTCATGTTTGCTCTTTAAATTATATAATTTTTTGACCTTTTGTGGCAAACATTTCATTTAGTTCAACTGGTTAATATAATAATGAGTGTTCAAAGTTTGAGGTTCAAGTCTCTTGAGTGTTCAAGTTTGAACTGCGACTCTTGCCATTAAGCCTGTTTCCATAACTTTCTCACATTGTTCCTTCCACTGCTTATGAGACTTTGGGTCAAAAGGAAATGTTTTTCAAATAGAGGTGTTTTTTGTCAACACACACAGTAGATCTTCATCCTTGCTTCTTCACTCAGTGAAATACAGTGGAGATTTTAAATACATGCTCGGTTAAATTAAAATTTGTAGTAATACCCTTAGTTCTATAGTTTAAGAGTAATTTGTCTGGTATGGCACTTCTACAGAAGTAATTGTCAATTATGACAGTTTGAAAAATGTTGTTACTTTGCTTATTAAACACGTTGGAGGAAAAAAAAATTGCATCAGAAAAGACAAATTTGTCCTTAATAAAAGAGAACCTCATAATTTGCTCAATAATTCTCAGCCCTAGAATTAATATCTCTGGTTTTGATCGGATGGTACTGATTCATTTAGTTAGAAAGAGATTT